>OY998243.1:31026573-31194073 GCA_963922005.1 Cornus suecica | reverse complement strand
TACTCTAACTAAATTATTAAGGATAATTTATTTGTTTGGTTTTTTTATTACTAATGAATATAAAATAAATTTGATAACTAATTGGTTTTGGTTATGAACAATAGAGATAAAGATCTTCCGTATTTCTAACTCCACCACTAATCATATAACATATCCTTTAATTAATTCAATTGTAAAGGGTGATCCATCATATGTGAATCAGATATAGGGTCGCAAACATTGACAAAACCCTAATCCCAAAAAAGGAACAATTCATGCATCATTGGCACAAATAATCTCTAATCAAGCATAACTAGTACATCCATCTACTCTAAACTACTCCTACTAACATAAATTAAAAGGATGTCACTAGTTATCCCTTTCAATCATGGTTTATCTAAATCAAGATTACATGTTAATAACCACTATTGGGTAGAAAATCATGTGTTAAGCATCCAAGTTCTAGCCCATATTGAATAACCATGATTGTGTAAGATAAAACATTCATTCAAGCTAAGACAAGACATAAAATAAATATAAAATCGAATGTAATCACTCATTTACATAATCATCACATACGTGTCCTTCAGTTTCCCTTTATACAATTGAAAATAAGAAAGAATCTACATTACTTGGCTAGGGTTTTGTTAAAAATCCTAGATATAGGTTTAGTTGTTCATGGTAATGGTTGTCTGCATCATTGATTTAGACGCGCCATCCATGGTTGTTTTTCTATCGATCTCTTCCTCTGCAATATCAAAACTATCTCTCAACCAAAGACTCCTCACTGCAAGGGAGACCCCTCTCTTTTATAGAAAAAGAGGAGTCTTTGTTTGGTAATCTGATTGCTTCATCATTAAGTCAGGAATGTGTATCGTGATATATCATGAAAAATGGTATATAATATCATTAAATACAGTCAATATTGCATCCAAAATAGCCTAAAGATCATTCCTTGTTGATTCTGGTCGAAACGGGTCCCACAGGTGCATATACAATTTGCTAACTTGGCTGGCCGATTTTGGTCTTACCGAGTACTCAATGAAGGGTCTACCGAGTACTCGGTATCTCCAGGGTCGTACGCAAATACGCGTAAGTTTGCAAAGCTCCCAGGTGATGTTTCCTTCCTCTGCGCAAGTTCTTGAACTTTCGCACTGATTTTTCCGAGTACTCGATAGTTCTTCACCTTGAATTCTACATTTCATCTTCTTTTGCTCGGTTTCTCTTCTTGTCTTCATTCAGCTTCATTCCTCATGTATCCTTGACTTGGTTTTTGTCCTTTATAGGTCTTTTATCCATGGCTTCAGCTCTCGAACAATCTTGAGTTACAAATCAAGTTAATCCGAATTAAACTCGTTTTATATGACATGGCCTGAAATATCTTAAAACACGAAAATCGTATAAAGTACCAATATAATGATATTAATAGACATAACAATGTATAATTAGGAGCCTTAAATGTATGATATTTGGCTCCTATCAATACTCATATAAAGTGTAGGATCGATATCTTTGCCTGTAGTATCAGTGCTAAGCTTGACACTAGTACTCATGGGAGTACGAGCATCCTTAGCATTTTCCAAACCAAACTTCTTCACTAATTCCAAGGTATAAAGAGCTTGGGAAACCGAAATTCCATCATTCAATTTCCTAACCTGAAGCCCTAGAAAGAAGTTCAATTCACCAATCATGCTCATCTCAAATTCATGTTTCATTTAATCTCCAAAATAATGAGCACGTTGATCAGAAGTAGACCCAAACACTATACCATCAATATAAATTTGAGCAACAACTGCATCACTTTTAAATTTCTGAATAAATAGTGTTTTGTCCACTCCCCCTCGAATAAAGCCTGTCCCCAATAGGTAGTCGGTCAATCTTTCATGTCAAGCCCTAAGAGTTGTCTTCTGCCCATATAGAGCCTTTTTAAGCTTATACACATGACCATGATAATAAGGATCTTCAAATCCTTTTGGTTGCTCCACATACAACTCCTCATGAAGAATGTCATTCAAGAATGCACTCTTTACATCCATCTGACCATCTGATACAAATTCAATCCAAGATGACATGCAATAGCAAATAGATTCAAGTCTAGCTACTGGAGCGAAAGTCTCATCAAAGTCTATACCCTCCAAATGAGTATAACCTTGAGCAACAAGCCTAGCCTTATTCCTAGCAACTGTACCACTTTTATCCTTTTTATTCTTTAATATCCACTTGTTACCAATCACATTTATCTCTCTCGGTCTAGGCATAAGATACAACACATCATTCTTAACAAAGTGCTAAAGTTCTTCTTGCATAGTATTTATCCACTCACTATCTTGAAAAGCTTCTTTGACATTTTTAGGTTCCAATGAAGATGTATAACATGCATACGAGACCTCATTCCTTACCTTTCTATAGCTCACCAGCATCTAATCAACAGATCCTATGACATTATCCAAAGGATGGTACAACTTTACCCTTGCAGATGGTTCTTTAGATGGAGTAGTCTGAACATCACAAGTTGGATCATGGGATTCTATAGGATTAGAACTATCATCATGAACCATATTGTTCTCTTTACCAACATCTAACGAATCATTTCCTAACATAAAGAACGGCTCACTGTCTTTCTCCTCAACAGATATTGGCGGCTCATCAACACATGAATCGTCAACCATTACATTCGTAGATTCCATCATCGTTTGAGTTCTAATGTTAAAAACCCTATATGCCCGACTCGTCAATGAATACCCAATAAATATTCCTTCATCACTCTTAGACACAAATTTCCCAATGGACTCCTGATCTCTAAAAATATAGCATTTTGCTCTAAAAACCTTGAAATACTTCACATTCGGTTTCTTGCCATTCCATACTTCATAGGAAGTTTTTAAGGTGTCAAGCCTAAGATAAACTCTATTTAAGGTGTAATATGTTGTGTTCACCACATCGGCCCGAACATAAATAGGAACCTTCCTGCCATGCAGCATAACATTAGCCATCTCTTGAAGAACTTCATTCTTCCTCTCAACCACTCTATATTGTTGTGGAGTATATGGTGCTAAAAATTCATACTTCATTCCTCTTTCATCAAAAAAAAACTATCAATCCCTTAATTTTCAAACTCCTTTCCATGGTCACTTCTCACTCTAGTAATGGAATAATTCTTCTCAGTTTCAATTTTCAATCAAAATTTTCTAAACTTTTCAGCAACTTTAGAATTTTCACTTAGAAATCCAACCCATGTAAATCTAGAGTAATCATCTACCATCACAAAAATATACTTTTTTCCTCCTTTGCTCATGGTACGAGTGGGATCCATTAAGTCAATATGCAATAGCTCTAAAGGTTTAGAAGTACGAATGGTATTTATCTTCCTATGTTGACATCTAACTTGGT
This sequence comes from Cornus suecica, assembly GCA_963922005.1. Taxonomy (NCBI): domain Eukaryota; kingdom Viridiplantae; phylum Streptophyta; class Magnoliopsida; order Cornales; family Cornaceae; genus Cornus; species Cornus suecica. The sequence continues at coordinate 31,190,704 of OY998243.1, read as the reverse complement.
TACCCTTTGGACATGGTCCACGCACAACCCCTTTTCCATACCCAAGCTTAGGAACACCTTTGACAATTTCACTCTTTGTGATTTTTGTTAAATCACGAAAATTACCATGTCTTAATCGCTGATGCCAGATTTCAACTGCATCTAATTTAACTCCATTGCAGGATAATTTTGAATCATGAACAATGCAATAGCAGTTATCAGATGAACGGATACCTTCCATGACGCAATTTCCAGAAGAGTCGATGATCGGGAGAGAAATTGACATTATGATTGTTATCACATATCTGGCTTATACTCAGCAAATTTATTTTTAAACCCTCAACATAAAGCACATCTCCTAGTTTAGGTAGACCAGAAACCACAACTATTCCCATCCCTAGAACTTTAGACTTCTCTCCATCACCAAAAGTGACTATCCCACCATGACACTCCTAGAGAAATCCAAACAATGACTTATCTCCAGTCATATGCCTCGAACATCCACTATCGAGATACCAAGAGCTAGAATTATGTGCTCTAAGCGCAGTATGAACTACAAAATAGTGTAGCTCACCTTTTCTTACCCATGCCTTCTTTATCTTCAGAGCTCTATTTGCCAATTTTGACAAATTCTTTATCTCTTCATTCAACACTCTAAATTGATCTTGAACATCATCTCCCTGTCGAATTCTTTGTTTCTTCATCGATTTCAAAGTCTTCCCTCTTAGCTTTGAACACCTCGGTCGAATGTGAGCTTTGACCCCACAGTGGTGACATATAGGAACAAACCTATGAACTTCATCAGTTGATCTCTTAGAAAATCTAGAGGTAAAAATAGACTTTTTTTAAGATCTCCTGACACAAAGGATTTAGCATTAGAATTCAAATTTAAATTTCCTTGAGAAGAACTAGATGCTATTTGGGAAGCTTTTACAAAGGTGGTTTTCGACACAACGTTCGAATTATGTGATACTCCATTAAAACCCAATCCCTTTTTATTTCCTGCAGATTTTTCCATACTCAACATATGTTTAAGCTTAAGAGTTCCACTAGACCATTTATGAATAGTTGAATTAACATCCTTCAATTCCTTTTCCAAATTTTCAATCTTGGTAGATTTCTCAACTAACTCCTTCTTGAGATAATCTACTACCTTCAAAGCCTGACTTCTTTCTTATTCCGACTTATTCAATTCCTCAAACAAATTAGCCTTTTGAATCTGTAGGAGATTTAAAGTTTGAGAACTATTGGCTAATTTTTTTTTTAAAGAATTTAATTCTTTGTCCATGCTAAGACTTTTAGTCAACAGTTTCATGTGATTTTTGTGAAGTTGTGTGGTCTTATTAAGTATTTTGTCATAAGACTCTTGAAGCGTGTCATCACAATCTTCATCACTTTCAGAACCTTCCTCTCCAGACATAGCCCAGCTTGTAGCATCTTCTCTAACCTCCTTTCTTTTTGTAGCAAACACGATGAAATTCTCAAAATCATCACCTACCTCTGAGTCTGTCGTATCACTAGCTGATCAATTATCATATTCATCATCCCAACTAACAACTAATCCTTTAAATTTTTTCAAAGTGTTTGCACACACTGCAGCTATGTGACCATATCATTGACATTCAAAACATTGAGATTTTTTCTTTTTAAAATTAGACTTGTCTTTCTGAGTTTGAGTTTTATTTATATTTCTAGACTCACCAACCTTATTTCCAAATTTTTGTCCTTGGCCATTCTGTTTAGCCTTAATAAATTTGTTCAACCTCTTAGCAAACATGGCAATATCATTCAGACTCAACTCACTTTCTTCATCAAATTCAACATGATCCTCCCTAGTGGTTTTGAAAGCTATGCTCTTCTCTTTGGTGCCATTAGCCTTCTTAGGGGGATTTTTTAACATCTCCATCTCATAGGATTTTAAGTTCCCTGCCAATTCTTCAACTTTGATTTCTGATATGACAGTAACCTTAGATCGAAAACATTTAGGTAGAGACCTAAGTATCTTCTTCAGTAAGGTTGTCTCGGGAATGGGTTCACCTAGATTGTGATAACCTATGACAATATCAGTAAGTCTAGCCTCAAAGTCGATGTAGATTTCATCCTCCTCCATCTTCAGTTGTTCAAATTGAGAATTCAAAATTTGAATTCTGATTGTTTAACCTTTGAAGTTTCTTCATGAGTTACTTCGAGAATATCCCATGCTTCTTTGGTAATTTCGGATGTGGCAATTCTCTTAAATTCACTTGCATTCATAGCATTATATAACGCATTCAACGTTTTGGAGTTCCAATTAGCACTGTTCATCTCAACAGCTGTCCACTCACTCAATGGTTTGGATTTTGAGTGATTAGTCATCACATCAATCACAATAGGAGGTGAGTATCCTACCTCTACAACCATCCACGCTCTCTCATCTAATGATTTCAAAAACGTTCTCAAACAAAGGGGACCTACATATGGAACCTCCTTCACGAGGTATCTTCATCGTCTAAGTTCAGAATCTAACCCTAGGTCATTAACCTAAATTGAGGCAACCTTGCTCAGATACCAATTGAAATTACCTAGACGAATAATTAAACTAGTCTAGAGGGGGGTGAATAGGCTTTCAGTCGATTTTACAATCAATTAAAATTAGATAAATCAAGCACTTATAAATCTAAACGCAAAAAATAAAGCAATAGAGAAGACATGGAGATTTTTACGTGAAAAACCTTGGAAAGACTCCAAGTAAAAACAACGATTACACTCGGATATCAATGCAATATAAATAAGAGAATTTGTACATATTTATGAAAACAGAACTTACAACTGCTATAATTTGTTGTTCTTCACTAGATGTCTGAAAGTCTAGATTCACTTGCGCTCCAAGAAACTCTCGATTCAATCTCTGTACTCAGACGGCTCCGCTTCTCAATGGATCAAATAACCACGAAGCCTTCTACTCCGATCTCCATACTCAGACAGCTCCGCTTCTCAAAACGAATCAAAACAACCAAGTTGCAATCAGTGATGTATAGATTTTTCAGAATCTAAGTCATTCAATCGCGTATAAGATCGTCGATGTAGAAGCACAATTGAACAAATCCTAAATAAAAGAGAACTAGAAGATATATAATCACTCAATATTTTTCTCTCTCTATCTCTATCTTTGTAGAAGAATATGAATTTGTACAAAACTTGAAGAGATCTCTCAAAGGCTTAAAAGCTCTCTCACATGTGTAGAAGATCTTGGTATTTATTGATAATGTTGAAGAGAAACCCTAATATTTCCCTTTATCGTAATTTCAAACCAAACCAAGTTAAATCCTATATTCTGATGAATATAATGTGTATGACACGTGTCTCAATGTGTAAATTTGTAGCCACCTCAAAGGAGAGCAAATCGGGGTAAAAATTAGATTTTCACAACATGATTACGTAACCCTAAATACGTGCGGCTCGTAGATGCCCTACATGCTGCGTGTGGGCTTAGGCTACGTGTGGCGCATAGGCCTTCCTACGGGTGGCGCATAGACCTCTTTTTGTGGTCCGTAGATAGTACATAGAAATAGCACTTTCTAGTCACTTTTATCTACTAGGTCTGTAGATAGTGCATAACATTTTCAATGGAAACCAGTTTTCTTGGGAATATCATCATTTGAACCTCCTTGACTCATTTAGAACGTTTCTTGAATTTTTGGATTCGAAAAATGTCGTTTAAGCCCTCCGAAATTCATTTTTCCCTCAAACTTGTTCAAACTTTCCTCTTCTTCATTTCTCTTGTATTATCACTTTATTCAAGCTTGATTTGAATTTAACTAAGCTTGCCAATGATGATCAAACCTTCCCGACTCCACAATTCACTCAACATACAATTCAGTCAACATGGTTATTTTCTAGAACATGCCAAACACAAATAATACTATAAATGTTCTTACAATCATGGATGCAAATGTTCTTACATGACTTAAGGATTTTGCTTGGTTTGGTGTGAAATGACGAAAAAGGGAAACCTTATGGCTTCCCTCGGTTGTTGTCTATAAATAGAGAGGTCCGCTAAAGAATTGAAGAGCTTCTACACACATATAATTTTCAGAGCAACTTCTGGAGATTCATATATCATTCCAAGGAGGAGCTATATAAGACTTAGAGTTACGGAGAAGAAGAGAATGGTGAGCGATTATACATCAACGATGCAGTCTCCATCATCCATGATCAACTAAATCGGTATCTAGGATTTTCTAACAAAATCCTAGCCAAGTAATGTAGTTTTTATATTTGTTTTCAATTGTAACAAAGGGGAAGCTGTGACTATAGCGTGATGATTGTTGTAGATGAGTGATCATTTTTATTCTTGATACAATATTATATATTTGTACTTAATTCTTATCTTAAATTGAATAAATATATTTTCTTACTCAATCATGATTATTCACTATGGGCTGGAACTCGGATGCTTAATCTATGATTTTCGACACAATGGTTCTTAACACTTGAAACCCTAGATTTACACAGGCCATGCCTCAGCGAGGTATCATAGACATGTTCTAGTTTAATTTCATGCATTAAGAGTAGATTAGAGTAAAGTAAATAGCATGCAGTAGTTACACTCTGTTTGGAGATGGGTTGTAGCGAATCTGGTTGATGGTATCTTTTTTGGGAGCGTATTCAACTATTTGCGGTACGTTCTAATTCACGGGAATAGATCGCCCTCTTACAATTGTGCAAATTGAAAACTATGTTATTTTATTTTTTAGTGGTGGAGCAATGAAAACCTTAGTTTTTCTCTATCTTGATCAAATCTAAATTTATTTTCTTTTTTAGTTAATTTAGTTATAAATCACAAAACAATTCAAAACTATTTTTCAAACATAATTCAATACGGTTAGATTACTGAAGAGAATAATCCAAGTCTCTGTGGGATCGACACTCCCTTTCTCAAGCCGTTTCTATACTATAATTTGACTCGTGCGCTTATGATAGGTAAAACCTAGGACGTCCAAAAGGGTCATTTTTAATCACTATTTTTGACAGCCCTGTGCAGACATCAAGTTTTTGGCGTCACTTCCGAGGACTTGGTATTATTCATTGCTTTAGTATTTTAGTAATATTGTGTTATCTTTTTTTAATGGTAATAATAATATAAATAAAATGGCAAGAGCCTACAAGAATACTAGAGGCATACCCCTAGGTACAAGAAGAAACTTATGTGGTATCCAAAGATCCACCAAAGGAAAATCAAGACTAAATGTCGTAGACAAGAAGCATATCTCAAAGAACTAAGAACATTTGGGAAAATAAATCCTATACAACACTTAATCCAAGCATTTTCATAAAATAAACTATAAGCCATCCAATTCAACTCACAAAAGGAGGTAGCAGCTTCCTACCAAAGACAAAGAACTAGGCCTCTAGACCTAAACATGGAAGAATCCCTGGAACGAAGCATGAAGTCAATGAACCTCTAATCCTTCCCTAACTGGCGGGCCTGAGCAGCTTCATAGATGCAAACATCAAATATAATAGCAAGAATAACAGGATGCACAACAACGGAACTGATACAATGGAAAAACATCAACTGAATTTGTTCCAGAAGAAGCTAGCTCAACCAAACCACCCAAAAAATTAAGCAACCCTCCAATGGCATAATAATAGTTGTAAACATCTTAAACTGAAATAACATCTTGCCAAGCATAACGCACCAACACATACACCAGTAGAAAAATTGTTCAAAGCATAGAAGCATGAATTAGTGTCGAACCAAAATAGACTCTGGCAAACACCATTGTTGAACCAACTGCTGATTAACCAAATTGTTACTGTGATCAACATGAGAAAAAAGACTATATCTTACAGATTGAATGATCTTAGCAAGAAGGTCTTCATGACTGAAATAAGCTTCCTCAAATATTCTCCTACTTATTTCCATCCATAACTCATAGATAGTAGCTAAAAAAGAAAGCTTGTGAAGAGTAGACACAAGAGAAACTCCCTTTAAGTTTGCTACATACCAAGTGAAAATTGTAATCCGATCTCCATCTGGCCACTCAAGAAGGCCCTTCTGAATCACACTTCTCCAAAGCCTCTTAGAAAAACTACATTGAAAGAATAAGTGATCTCTGTCCTCGATGTTGAGATTACAAAACACACATGTAGTATCATTTACCAAACCAATAAATAACAAAAAATATTTGGTGTTGAATCTATCAAGGTGAACCAACCAAAGAAAAAAAGAATGTTTAGGAACATGGTGCTTAAACCATATGAAATCAGCACATTCCACAACATCAACCATATACCTTACAAAGTCCCATGCTGAGCTAATAGAGAACTTACCATTTGAAGGTAACTAAAATTTTTTGTCTTTAACAGTAACATTTGGCATAAAATTAGCAGGAAAGTTAGCTTTGAAAGCAAGCCATTCATTGGAGTTTAAAGTAAGAAAATGCTATCCAGAAGAGCTAACAAGCCTACTAACAGAAGCATTAACTCCCAACCCTGAAACTCTAATCAAAGCAGGAGAGAACATGGTATCAAGAGGCCTATAAGGATGCCAATTGTCAAACCATAAAGAGATAATTCCACCATCACCAACAATAACTTTAATCACATGCTTGAACAAAGTAATATTACATTATAATAGTGTATCTAAAGTTAAAATTTTATGTTTTTGACATGTACTCTAAAAAGCATAAAGGGAGATAGCGGAGTAGCGAAAAGTTGCGTCATTGGACCTCTTGTGAGTTTTAGTTTAGCTTAATTTCGCTCATAATTTTAGCTTTGCTTTCTGTTAATACTTAGAATAATTTAGAAGTAGTTGAATTTTTTTCATAAAAAACATAAAATTCGCTTAGTGTATGATCGATCAACAATCTAGTTTTAACCCTAACACTGCGTTAGTACCTTTTGATCCTGAGATTGAACGGACTTTTCATCGAAATCGTCGAGCAAGGGAAGAATAACATCGTCAACAGTTGGAGCAAGAAAGGATGGCTGATCGTAATGCCGATACGCGAAAGGCACCAGCCACGTCCTTGAAGGGATACTATGCACCTCCTACTCATGAATCGTATACTGAATTTCCAGAAGAAGATGGAGTCAAACACAATGAGATCAAATCTAGTCTCATCAAAATGTTGCCCAAGTTCTATGGACTCAGGAATGAGGACCCATATCAACATATTAGTGTTTCTTAGAAATAGCCTCGACCGTCAGAATTGAGAATTTGAGCCCTAGTGCGTTGCGTGTGCGATTGTTTCCCTTTTCTTTGAGAGAGAAAGTTAAATGTTGGTATGCCACTTTAGAAAGGGATACAAAAATCAATTTGAAAACCTTAATAGCTGATTTTTTAGAAAAATACTTTCCAATAGGTAGGATCCATGAAGCATAGGAGGCGATTACCCACTTCAAAGAATTGCCTAGGATAGATTCAAATAGGTAGGACCCATGATGCATGGGATAAATTAAATGAAATTATGCAAAATGTCCCTACCACAAATTTATTGATCAGGATATAGTGCGTAATTTCTATCTTTGACTTGGTGCCGATCATAAAAATCTTATTGATGCAGCAATAGGAGGTCAGTTTACACTGAGGCCAACAAAAGAACTCTTGGAGTTGTTTGAAAACGTGAGTGACAATTCGATTCAATATGAATTAGAGATGAGAGCTAGAGATAGATACGAAAGAAGATCTGATAAAACATTTATCATAGATAGAAAGGATGATGATGTCAGAAAATAAGTAACAATATTGTCAAATTGTTTTGATAAATTCATTAATCTGAGTCAGTCATCTCCTAGGGAAGTTTTAGCAATAGGACCTGACCTTTCCCAATATGGATGTCAGGGCAATAGGATAGTTGTCGCTGATGCAAATGCAGCCTAGACCAACCCGAATAATAATCATTTTTCAAATTCATACAATTTGGGTTGGCATAATCCCTCACATATGTTATATCATACTGAAAATCTCAATCAAAATTTAATAGAAGCCAACAACCAACATTTACTACTCAGAATTTTTAGCCCAATAATACCCAATCATTCCAATCCTTCAACCAAAATCAACCCCAGTTTCAAAATCAACACCCACCATCTAGACCACCTGGTTTTGAGGAAGAGATGATGAGCGCCTTGAGAGATTTTAGAAATCAATCTAATGAGTTTAGAAATCAATCCAATCATATTCAAGCAACCGTCCAATTGCTGAATTCTCACGTCCAATTGTTGAACTCTCATTCATAATCCATTGCTAAGGTAAAAACCCAAATAGGGCAACTAGATAATGCAATGAATAGGCTTAAAGATGGAAGATTACCTAGTCAACCGGTGGCTAATCCAAAGAGTACACAAGTAGTGGAGCGTGGTTCATTTGTTGAACATAATTACGACACAGTCCAAGCCATTATGACATTGAGAAGTGGAAAGGAGATGGAGAATAGGGTTGAGCAGCAGTTTGAGGAGAGGTCTAATAAGTGAAAGGTGAATAAAGAGGTTCAAATAAATCAATGCCAAGAGGAGGAATAAAGTGATCAAACATTACCAGAAGAGTCGGATAGGGCACACTATGAGGAGGTAACACCTTACCCTCAACGTCTTCGAGAGTCGATTTCGTATGGCAAGCATAAGGAAAAGGATATGTTGGAAATATTCTAACAAGTTAAGATCAATATACCTCTCTTAGATATTATTGCCCAAATTCCACCCTATGCTAAATTTCCGAAAGACATCTGTATACAAAAAAGGAAAAGTATAATTAAGGTCTCGAAGAAGATTTTGTTGACTGAACAAATGAGTTCGATCTTACCAAGTGATACTCCACCTAAGAGGAAAGATCCCGATGCTCCCATTATTTATTGTGTCATTGGTGACTGATAGGTGCCGAATATTGTACATTTTAGGCCCCTATCTTGCTATTGTTAAGTCTTTACATTCTGCTATTTGGTATTTTTATGCGATTTGTGTGTCTAAGTGTATTCGAGGAGCTTAATGAAGAAAATGAGCTAATTTTGGTGAATTAACTAAGGACATGCTCATTTCTATTCAAGAGGAAAACAAAAGAGGTGTTTTCAAGAGAAACGTGTCTCCTGGAGGGCAAAAACTTCATTTTTCGGAGCCGCAACTTCACGAATCATAACATGGGAGTCGAGGGGGTTCAAATGGCACTAATCCCAAGAAATGTTAGTTCCAAGGGTTTTGCTACGCCTGACCTACGCTTCCAATAGCTAAAAGTGGCTAGAAAATGTCATTTTGATGCTTGGGCTACGCCCGGGCATTTTTTACCTATGCCCCAGGCATAGGGGGTTGCGTATGGGCCAATTTTTTAGTCAACTTCAGGCGGTTATATCTCGGTCAAAACAGGTCTAAATGGGGTGATTCTTGAGCCTAACATCAAACGCCTGAAGTCAGCTTTCGAACAATCTATTACACTCATCCATCCAATACATGTAGCTCTATTTATGATCAAAAGAGTAAGACATGTTTGCAGGAAAAAGCTGAAAATTTCAGATTCGGGCAAAAACCTAGTTTCACCCGAATTGATCCATTTTTTGGGGATGTATTCGACTATTTACAGTACGACTTGATTCACAGTTATGGATCACCCTCTTGCAATTGAGCAAGTAGAGAGTTATGTTTTGCTATTAGTGGTGGAGTATGGAAATCCTAGATTTTATTTCTATTGTTCTTGTCTTAATCTATCTTTACTTGTTTTCTTTGTTAATTAGTTAATCAATCACAACTTATAAATCATATTTTTCTAGCAATTTGAGAGTATTATATTACGAGAATTCATAATATGACTAAGTCTCTGTGGGACCGATAACCTTTCTCAAGCTGAACTATACTATAATACGATTCGTGCACATGCGATAGGTAAAACCTAGGCCATCTTAAGGGTATGTTCTTAACACATATTTTTAACCACCCTAGGAGGACATCAAGTTTTTGGCGCTGCTATCGGGAACTAACGGATATTCTGAATTTTAGTAATTTAGTATACTTGAATTGTCTTTTGTATTGTATCTAAAGTTGGATTGTGTATTTTTGCGAGGTACACTGAAAAATGTGAAGGAAATTGGTGGAGCAGTGACGATTGCATTATTGGACCACTTGTGCGTTTTAGTGCATCTTAATTTTACGTATAATTTTAGCTTTATTTTATGTCCATAGTTAGAGTAGTTTAAAAAAATCTACAGTTTTCATGTAAACTGATAGAAAGTCTGATTTTCATAAAATATTAGAGTTTTTTTAGTGAAAAATGGCCAATAAACAAAACTCACTCAATGTTAAATAGTGAGCCTATTTGATTTTAGGCCAAAACACGCTGTTTAGGACCTTAAAACCATAATTTTGTGATTGTAAGAAAACAAATGTATAATGGTTATACCAATTCGGCAAGTGTTCCATATTATAATTCATACAACCCGGATTGGAGAAATCATCCTAATTTCCAATACCAACAATCAAGTATAGGAGATTCATATCAAAGCTTTAATGAGAATCCACAATATTTTGATCACGAATCAGGGTATCGACCGTATAATCAAAATTATTATCCTCAATCATCAAATCAATTCCATTTTGATTCAAATTCATATTCGTGTACAGAGCCATTGTCTTTTAAAGATAAATTCTTAGCAAAATTGAGAAAAATCAAAGCAACCACCCATCCGGAGTCATTGTCTTCTGAAGAAAAATTCTTAGCATCTTTGAGCAAAATCGAGACCCTTCAAAATTGTGATGAGATCACATACAATGGAGACAATTCATACTTTTCGAACACTGAAAATTCTCAACCAAGTTTCAATAGAAGCCAACAACCATTTAATACTCAAGATTTTCAATCTAATAATACCCAACCACCTGGTTTTGAAGACGAGGTGATGAGCTCCTTGAGAGAGCTTAAAAATCAATCTAATCAGTTTCAGGCAGCCATCCAATTGATAAACTCTCATTCTCAAGCCTTGACCAAGGTAGAAACCCAAATAGGGCAATTAACTAATACTTTAATGAGAATGGAAGAAGTGCAAAATCAAGTAGTAGATAATTTTGAAGATGAGGAGGACGGGTACAGTGAAACAGAGGAAAGTTTTGAAATTGAGAGTCACATTGTATGTGACGAGTGTGCGCAAACCATTCCTTTACCACAAGAGCTAAAAGAGACACCACTTGAACCTAAAGCAATATTTACCCAATGTGTCGAGGAGCTGCGTCTAGAAGAAAAACAAGGAAGGGATGAGTACTACATAATTGATGGGATTGATAAGGTGATGAAGGACCCTTTACCTTATTCGTTGATAGAAGAATTAGTGGACATAAGTATTAAAATTGGGATGAATGTTTAGCATGACAAAGAAGAGAAAGAATATGACGACTATTATGTGTTTGATGTCTTGCTCGTTACTAAGTGTTCACAATGGACACCGTGGAATGATTTAATTCCCACACTTGCTCTGCCATGTGGTGGAAGTGTTGTATAGAGGAAGGGTGTGGGATAGCCATTTGCGGAGCCGTCATGCCAAAGACGTTAAACATTGGTCCTAGGTTGTAAAAGTTAGTTTCTAACATAGGTTTGTAGAATAGTAGGTCATTTAATTTATGAAATTTTCAATTCCTTAGGATTGTAGGCCCTTAAGGCCAAATCATTGCAATTTTAATTTCGTAGGATTGTAGGACCTTAAGGCCAAATCATTGTTTCTTTCATTAAAAAAAAAATTCATTCCTTGTGCTAGGCTAAGTAATGATTTCTGGAAAGTGATAATGAATTTATTCTTCTCTTGCTATGATATTGGGTATTTGTGCTCTGTTGAATATTTCTACAGGTAGCTCGATTCAAGTTTTTTTTTTTGGGGGGGGGGGGGGGGGGGGGGGGGGGGGATGAACATGAAGAGAGAAAATTCTAAAATTGCGCTTCAAGGGTAACTATATTCTTTCACATGAGTATGATTATGAACCATGAGCACATGGTTTAATTTAAATTTGGGGGGAAGGTATAGTTGGCTATAGGCTATATGGAATGATTGAAAAAAAATTGAAACTTTTTGGAGAAATACTTTGTTTTCGCGTATGAGTAGTTTGCATTCCAAGTTGATTGAGTTTGTGTTTATGATGGATTAATAGTATGTGATACGATATTACCATTCATGAGAGTGATAATTAGATTGAGCTAAGTGAAGTAATGTGATTTTACATGGGTGAATAGATTAGTAAAATTGAAACCGAAAAGGACAAGTTTGACCTATAAGCACATGCACACATTCATTATGGGAAAAATAGTTGATCTTTGACTATATAGTTGAGAAATTAATTTTGCCACAATAAAAGGGGAAAAGGGGTGTTGATATAGATGGAATGGAGAAAAGTTGAAAATTTATTTTGAGAAATAAAATGCAACAAGTAGTTATTCGATCTAAGTAACTAGGTCTCCTACCATAAAGTAGCAGAGTGTTCATGTAAAAAAGGGGAGAAAACTAATGAGCATAAATCCCAAGGAAGAAGCTCGGGCCTAGTTGGTTGGGACTAAAAATCCTCGCTAGAAATTCCGGAGCTTAGAAAGACAAAAAGGGATAAAGTGGAAAGTTGGAAATAATTAGTTTTTACAAAAAATGGCAAAGTTTGATCAATAAAGTAGAACAAGGGAGATTTAAATACAATAGTAGAATGTTCACAAACACAAAGGGTTGTCTGGATTGGGAGTAGAGAGTAACAAAGTCGTTTGCTTTAGTGGGAACCATTCATGACACAAAGCTCGAGATAATTATTGGTCGGTAGTGAGTAGGAGTATTTGCATCCATATTATCTTATACATTGTATCATGACTTGATTAATATGTGTGTGATTGAATGAATGCGTGAGAATGAAATAATGGATAAGTTGTGGGTAGTATTGCTAACCCTCACGAGAGTTCACTCGTCCACTTGGTGTTGCCGAGGGGTTTAAAAGACTTGTTACACGTGTTAAGGTTAATCGTCGACCCTCACGAAAACAAGGGATTAATGTATTTTAAGTATAGAGTAGTTAGAATAAAAACAATCATCACAAGGGAGGTTTAAAAGTTTTTCCTGAGTTCATTGCTAAGGGAATAACAATATGTAAGTTTGGGGGTGTGATAGGTGTTGAATATTGTACATTTTAGGCCCCTATCTTGCTATTATTAGGCCTTTATATTATGTTATTTGATATGTTTATGCGATTTTTGTGTCTAAGCGTCTTTCAGGAGCTTAATAAAGAAAATGAGCTAACTTTGGTGAATTAACTATGGACATGCTCACTTCTATTTAAGAGGAGAGCAAAAGAGGTGTTTTCAAGAGAAAAATGTCTCCTGGATGGCGAAAACGTTATTTTTCGGAGCCGCAACTTCAAGAATCATAATGTAACACCCCGTTCCAACACTTGGTACAATATTGTTCACTTTGGGCCCAACCCGCATGGTTTTACTCTTGGGCTCCTCCCCAAAAGGCCTGATACCAATTGGAGACAACACTGCATATATTAGCACATCCCCAGAACTATACCTGGGCGATGTGGGACATCACAATCACCCCTGTTACGACCCAACATCCTCGTTGGTGTTACACATGGACTTGTGCATGCTCCCACATTTAATTCCGGCTGGGCTCTAGCTCTGATATCAATTGTAACACCCCCCTCCAACACATAGTACGATATTGTCCGCTTTGGGCCCAACTCGTATGGTTTTCCTCTTAGGCTCCTCCCCAAAAGGTCTCATACCAATTGAATACAACACTGCACATATAAGCACATCCCCAGACTATACCCGGGCGATGTGGGAAATCACACATAACAAAAGAGCCGAGGGGTTCAAATGGCACTAATCCCAAGAAACATTGGTTCTAAGGGTTTTGCTACGCTTGACCTATGCTTCCAGTAGGTAAAAGTGGTTAGAAAGTGTCATTTTGGCTCTTGGGCTACGCCCAGGTATTTTTGACCTACGCCTCAGGCGTAGGGGGTTGCGTAGGGGCTAGTTTTTCAATCAACTTCGGGCGGTCATATCTTAGTAAAAAAGGTCCAAATGGGGTGATTCTTGAGCCTAACATAAAGTACTTGAGGTTCGATTTCCAACAAGATATTACACGAATCCATACAATATGTGTAGTTCCAGTTATGATCAAAAGAGTAAGACGTGTTTGCAGGAAAAAGCTAGAAATTTTATATTCGGGCAGAAATGCTAGTTTGACCCGAATTGATCCATTTTGACCCGGATGACTTTGAGTTCAACCCCACCACCTCTAAGTACATGTTTTAGACTTATTATACATCATATTGATGGATTTGGCTCAGTTTGGAAGGAAATCATACCAAAGGGAAATCTTATTCTCAATAGGAGTCTAACGTAAGTTAGGGTTTCCCTTGGCTTTGCCTATAAATACCAAGGTCTGCTATAGATTTTGGAAACTTCTCTTTGCCTAATTTCCAGAGTACTTTCTCTGGAGATTTATATCTTTCAAAGAAGGGAGTCATTCAAAACATAAAGATCCGAAGAAGACGACCATGGAGGCTGTTTCTACATCAACAATGCAGTCACCGTCTACCATGAACAACAAATTCGGTATCTAGGGTTTTCTAGAAAAACCCTAGCCAAGTAATGTAGTTATTTTATTTGTTTTCAATTCTAACGAAGAGAAACTGTGACCATACTGTGATGATTGATTATAGACGTGTGATCATTTTTATTCTTGACACTAGATTATATATTTGTTCTTAATTCTTGTCTTAGAATGAATAAATATATCTTCTTACACAATCACGTTATCATAAACATAGTGTGATTTTCTACATCAATGGTGCTTAACACTTGAAACCCTAGGTTTACACAGGTCATGCCTCGATGAGATGGTATAGACATGCTTTAGTTTAATTTCCCGCTGTAGGAGTAGATCTAGAGTAAATTAATTTGCATGCACTAGTCATAGTCTATCCGGAGATGGGTTGTAGCGAATCCGGTAGATAGTATCCTTTTTGGGGACGTATTCGACTATTTGCGGTATGACCTGATTCACAGTTATGGATTGCCCTCTTGCAATTTAGAAAGTATAGAGTTATGTTATGCGATTAGTGGTGGAGTATGGAAACCCTAGATTTTATTTTTATTGTTCTTGTCTTAATCTATCTTTAATTGTTTTCTTAGTTAATTAGTTCATCAATCACACCCCATAAATCATATTTTTCTAGCAATTCGAAAGTATCATTTTACAAGAATTCAGAATACGACTTAGTCTTTGTGGGATCGATAACCTTTCTTAAGCCGAACTATACTATAATACGAGTTAAGTGAAGTAATGTGGTTTTACATGGGTGAATATATTAGTAAAATTGAAACCGAAAAGGACAACTTTGACCTATAAGCATAAGCACACATTCACTATGGGAAAAATAGTTGATATTTGACTATGAAGTTGAAATTTTAATTTTGCCATAATAAAAGGGGAGAGGGGTGTTGATATAGATGGAATGGAGAAAAGTTGAAAATTTATTTTGATAAATAAAATGCAACAAGTAGTTATTCGATCTGAGTAACATGGCCTCCTACCACGAAGTAACAGAATGTTCACATAAAAAGGGGTGAAAACTAATTAGCAAAAATCCCAGGAAGAAGCTCGGGCCTAGTTGGTTAGGATTAATAATCCTCGTTAGAAAGTCCGAAGCTTAGAAATATAGAAAAGGATAAAAGTGGAATGATGGAAAGAATAAGTTTTTAAAGAAAAATGGCAAGGTTCGATCAATAAAGTAGGATAAGATAAATTGACATACCATAGGAGAATATTCACAAAACATGGAGAGTTGTCTGGATTAGGAGTAGAGACTAGCAAAATATTTTACTTTAGTGGGAACCATTCATGACACGAAACTCGAGATAGTTATTGTTCGGTAGTAATTGGGAATATTTGCATCCATATTAACTTATACATTGTATCATGGCTTGATTGATGAGTATGTGAATGCATGAATGCGTGATTACAAAGAATAGAGAACTTGTGGGTAGTATAGTTAACCCTCACGAGGCTTCACTCGTCCACTCGGTATTGCGAGGGGTTTAAAAGGCTTGTTACACATGCTAAGTGTAATCGTTGACCTTCACGAAAGCAAGAGAGTTGTATAGATTAGTGTAGAGTAGTATAGGTTAGCTAGAATAAAAAAAATCATCACAAGGAAGGTTTAAAATATTCCCTGAGTTCATTGCTAAGGGATTAGCAATATGTAAGTTTGGGGGTGTGATAGGTGTCAAATGTTGTCCATTTTAGGCCCTTATCTTGCTATTGTTACGTCTTTCCATTCCATTATTTGATATTTTTATGCAGTTTGCGTGTTTGAGCGTGTTTCAGGAGCTTAATGAAGAAAACGAGCTAACTTTGGTGAATTAACTAGAGACGTGCTTGTGTATATTCAAAGAGGAGAGCTAAAGAAGTGTTTTCAAGAAAAAAGTCTCCCGGAAGGCGAAAATGTCATTTTTCGGAATCATAACTTCAAGAATCATAACAAGGGAGTTGAGGGGGTTCAAACAACACTATTTCCAAAAAAAGTGGTTTCCATGAATTTTGCTACGCCCAACCTACGCGCCTAGTGGCTAAAAATGGCTAGAAAGTGTTATTTCTACGCTCAGCCTAAGCCCGGTGATTTTTGGCCTACGCACCATGTGTAGTCCCTCTACGAGCCACGCGTAGTTATCCTGCATAAGTGAGCTGTAACCCCGACTTGTTTTCTTTTGTGGCGGATGTGACTTCTACACCTTGATACACGTGATATACACATAATATATATCAGACTTAAGGGTTTTGCTTGGTTCGGTGTGAAATGACGAAAAATGGCAACCTTAGGGTTTCCCTCAACTGTTGTCTATAAATGAAAAGGTTCGTTACAGATTTGAAGAGCTTCTATAGACGTATAATTTTCAGAGCAACCTCTGGAGATTCATATATTATTCCAATGAGGAGCCATACAAGACTTAGAGTTCTGGAGAAGAAGGGAATGGTGAGCGATTCTACATCAACGATGCAGTCTCCATCAACCATGATCAATTAAACCAGTATCTAGAAAACCCCTAGCCAAGTAATGTTGCTTTTATATTTGTTTTCAATTGTAACAAAGGGGAAGCTGTGACTATACCATGATGATTGTTATAGATGAGTGATCATTTTTATTCTAGATACAAGATTATATATTTGTTCTTAATTCTTGTCTTAGATTGAATAAATATATATTTTTACTCAATCATGATTATTCATTATGGGCTGGAACTCGGATGCTTAATCCATGATTTTCTACACAATGATTCTTAACACTTGAAACCCTAGGTTTACACAGGTCATGCCTCAGCGAGGTATCATAGACATTCTCTAGTTTAATTTCATGCATTAAGAGTAGATTAGAGTAAAGTAAATAGCATGCACTAGTTACACTCTGTTAGGAGATGGGTTGTAGCGAATCTGGTTGATGGTCTCCTTTTTGGGAGTGTATTCGACTATTTGCGGTACGTTCTGATTCACGGGAATAGATCGCCCTCATACAATTGTGCAAATTGAAAACTATGTTATACGGTTAGTGGTGGAGCAATGAAAACCCTAGTTTTTTTTTCTCTTGATCAAATCTCAATTTATTTTCTGTTTTAGTTAATTTAGTTATAAATCACAAAACAATTCAAAACTATTTTTCAAACATAATTCAATATTGTTAGATTACTGAAGTGAATAATCCAAGTCTCATTGTGGGATCGACATTTCCTTTCTCAAGCCGTTTCTGCACTATAATTTGACTCGTGCACTTACGATAGGTAAAACCTAGGCCGTCCCAAGGGGTCATTTTTAATCACTATTTTTGACACCCTAGGCGGACATCACTCAGCACTATTCAAATTCGAAGGCACTTGAGCGACATCTCGTCACGGGAAACATGTCGCTAGCCTTAGCTTTGGTTGGATTTTTCTTTAACGACATCCAATTTTCAAAAATTTATAACTCTTGCCTCGTTGCTTCGAATTTGAAACCGTTTGTTTCTATGACTTGTCCAAAGCCTAAATTAAGCACTTTCACTTCGTAATTAATATTTTACCCCTGAAATGACCATTTTACCCTTGGATAAACATGAGGTGTTTAAATGATTCGTTTAAGGTGCTGATTAATTTGTTTTACCTTCTTTTTGATACCGAGTGATCTTTTTGACATCTTTTAGACATGAAATGACTATTTTACCCTTGTACGGGTGTTTGAGGACTAAATGTTTTATTTATTTTGTTTCTTTTCACTTCCGCATCACTCCCTTAACTCTTAGTGACGCCGGACATAATAGATATTATTCTGCAGGCTAGCGCAACGGGTAATTTGCAAGAAAGAAAATGGAGAAATTATTCGACCCAAAATTCAGATAACACTCTGAACTTTAATAAAATTCTTAATATTCAAAACTGATAAAAAACAACCCACAAGCCGGGTTTAAATAGCTGAAAATCGACCCCTAATGGGATTTTTGCCAAAAATAGAAAAACCCTAAAATGTCCTACCAAAACAAAATATGAAAAAAATAAAAAGATTGCCAAAAATCTGGCCCTAATCGGGTTCAGAATCATCTCCTAATGGACAAATAAAAAATTACCATAAATAACAAAAATTAACTAAAAATAAAGAATTGAAAAAGAAAATAGAGGATTTGGGGCTCAAATCGATGTGCACCGAGCGTAGCTTTCCGAATTGGGGTCACGGGCGCGAATCCGACACTTGTAGCTCCAGTTATGGCCAAAAAACTGACGTGTGCGCGGAAACTGCCCCAATTAGACTAGATGACGATTTCTTGCCATCCTTGCGCTGATCCTCCCGCTCCAGGTAATCCAGCGCCATCAATGAGCAATCTGACAGCTCGGTATCGTCTGACTCTGATCCCCCTGCATCACTTAGGCTCGAGTTTCGGAGTCCTACGAAATTCCGGGTGTGACAATTTAAGTGCTGAAATTAACTCCATGCCCTAAGATGAAAACCTTATTGTATATATATATACTAATACAGTATACGTGCGATGCATGTGATAAAAATTTAAGGTATAGTTTCGATTGACATTCTTAATTAAAATAGTTTAATAATTTATATTTTTGGTAAGAAAAAAGAAATATTTTAATTTTTAATGCTAAATAACGAGTTAAATTAATAAGAATAGATGAAAAATAATATAAACTAGTAAATTACTTTTCATTGTTAATATATAAATCTTATCAAATTAGATGATATATTGTTAATATAGGATTCATAGAGAATTAGTGAAATTAAGTTTCTTATAAAAAATAAAATTAAAAATTAAAAAATTAGACTAAAACACTCTAATTCAAAATTCTTATTAAATACATTACATATTTAAGCACTATATAAAAATATATTAACAAATTGAAATCTAAATATAAAACACTCTACACTGGAATATAAAAATATAAAAAAAAATAAAATATATATACAAAAATAAAATTTAACCATAACATATACCAAAAAGAGAGGATAAACTCAAAATACATGTATTAAATAAATTATTTTATAGACAAAAACGAATGTAAAATTTATTCAAATAATAATTTATTAAAATTATACTCCCTCTATCCCAATTTAAGTGTCCATTTTTGAAAATCTAACTTTTTGAGATGATGACTTTTATTGGTGTAATAGTGAATGAAAAACTAATTTTACCATTGGTCCCACCAAATGATGTGATGTTTGTAGTTTAGATATTTTATAATTTGAATAATTGAAGGGTAAATTGGGAAATTGACCAAATAAAGTGACATTGAATTTTTTTATTTTGGAATGGGTTGAATGGTGAACGTGGACACTTAAATTGGGACATAGGGAGTATAAAACAATCATTTAAAGTTCAATAAAGACACTCTAAGTCGCAACAATTTTTTTTCAAATCCGCCGTTTTCAATTTAATATATGTGATATTGGAATTGATTAGAAGTCTAAATGATTAGGAAACCATGAGAATTTTATACACCTCAGTGGGATTTTATTTTATCTTTAACTCAAGCTACATTGATAAAATAATATAGAATATTATGATTAACACATGAGTTTAGTTGAATAAAATATTATGAACCACTTAGGTCAACTACAATTATGAGGTAGAATTTAAAGATAATTATCTTTGAAATTAAAATATAATCTTAAAAAAATAATAATGATATAAAACTTGTAGCACTTTAATATTAGTATATATTTTAATTTTTCTACTCTAATTAAGTCTTTAATTTAGTTTAGATAATTAATTAAAATCATTTGGGTAAGAAGAAGACAGTTTGGTCCTCTAATTTAACCAACAACATTTTACAATAAATAAATGGTAGAAGAGTAATTTCAAGTCCCAGAAACCCTCCAGGGGGTGTCACTGCAATAAAAATGAAAGTTCAGGAGGTTGTTGGACCGAAATTTCATTGATAAATTTTTACGTGCAATTGACTTAAAATTCAGGGGGCTCAATGCAAATTACCCTATATATAGCATAATTTTCGAAGTTAATTTCATTCCTTTTCTTTTTCTTTTTTTTTTTTAATTTAAATGATTATAATTTTATCAAGCTTGCAAGTACCAACAACTACAATATCAAGTTATCAACCACCTCACCTCAACCAAACTTGCAATCTTCTCTATACCCACACCTATAATATTTATGTCTATATATGAACAAACTGTATACAAAAGCACTTTCATTTTATATGGCCATGGAGGTGTCCAAGCTCTCTTCCATGCCAACCCTAGCCTGGTTCCTCTTGTTCTTGACCACCCTCAATCAATCATTCTCAGCTAGAACCCTAGGTGACCATTCCCCAACTCACCACTATGTCCACCATCCACTCACCTTCTACATGCAAGATGTGGTTAGTGAGTCTCACCCCTCACTCAGACCTTCAACAACAAAGGTCAATAGCCTCCTTCCCTTCCCCAAACCAATAGGCTTCTTCCCTCCTTCTGGCGGCATCCCACTCATTGATCCCAACCCTAACCCTAATCTCCCCCGGTCCGGATTTTCAACTCAAACACTTGATTCCCAAAGTATAAGTATAACTTTTCCTGCTATCTCCACTCTTCAAGAGCTGGAGTTCGGGACAGTGAACGTGATTGAGGCGGAGTTGTTGGAGAAGTCTGTGTTCGGCTCAGCATTGCTAGGGAAAGCGCAGGGATTGTATGTTGCAAGCTCGGAAGATGGGAGTAGTCATATGATGGCAATGACAGCAACTTATGTTGATAGTGAGTATAAGGATGGATTGAGGTTTTTTGGGGTGCACCGGGGAGATGTTGCTGAGTCGCATGTTGCGGTCATTGGTGGTACCGGGAAGTATCAGAATGCGAATGGCTATGCTACTATTAGGACTGTGAATGTGAGCTCTACTGAGGCTGGAAAAGAAAGTGAACGAGTCAACAAACTACTTCATTTCAAAGTTTATCTTGGTTAATAGGCCTCCATTGCAATACAACAAATTAGGCCTTTCGTCACAATTTTTTTGTGATGAAAACTTTATTTTTTGTGGTTGATTTTTATTTTACAAGTAATTCTAGCCACAAATCTACTTTTAGGCAAAAAAAAATTGCGGGCAATAGTCAATATTTCTTGTAATGTGCCAGATGATTCATAAGATCATACTTAATTAACATTGTAACTTCATGATGATCACCTAAGTTACATGATATGAACTTCCAATTTAGGAGAACTTGACGGCAAAAGAAAGACTAGAGCATCTTCATATAAAATCTATACATACTGTTGTAGCTATATTTTGAAGAATGGGACTCCTGCGGAATACCAGAAAGAGGGACAAAAAAACCCACATTGGCATATGTCCTTACAAATGATACAAAAGTTATAATGGATCAATCATCGATGATTTCATCCTTCATCATTTGACAAGTGACGGTTGAGAATATATGACACATCTTTATTAAATTGACAGATGAAAAACGTAAACGTACATTTTCGGAATTGAATTGAACTAGAAACTCGTATTACATGTTGATAGCAGATCATGTTTTATAAATCTCACGTGACATTCATTTTCAAAAGCAAAACTAAGTATGTTCCTTGAAACTAAAAGGTGTGATGATTTCAAAAAAGTCACTGCAGGTAAATTCTGAGGATTCAAGCCCAATAAGAAATCTGTCTTGGAAAAATAATATGCAAATTTTAAGTAACTTCCATATTAGAATTGAAGAAAAATTAGAGGATAGATTGTGAGGTTTCACAAGTCTGTTAGGTTAAGAAAAATAAAAACAGAATTTCTATGCGTTTAAGTGGTAAGGAAAACATTTATGTAGATTATTTTTCTGTTAATTTTAAACTCTATGTACTTCATTCATTCCAAATGAGAGATGCTAGATAGTTTTATGGAATTGTGTTGCATTTTGAAGTGGAAAATCCAAAATCAATTAGTATGTCATACACAACACAATTTAAAAGTTGATTTAAGATTTTAACTCACTTTATTTCCATCCTATGGTAATTTATGCTTTGAGTTTTACTTCCATATTTTCCTTCTAAAAGTTTTACAATGGTAACACATTGAAATGGTACAAGTCCCTGGTGATATGTGGTATAGCAGTAATGAGTGCTTCTTTGATACCTTAACCACATATAAAAGAGTCAACCATATGTTTCCAAAGCAGATTTCAAATTTTCGGAGGAATTACTAAATTTTGTTCTGAAAACAAATAAACAAGTTTAACTTCAATAGGGCTTCAAGAAAAATTTCAGACCAAGCCAACAAAACCATTTGTCCAACATCTTCTGTGTAGTGGTTTGATTTTCCCAACTAGAACACACCTTATGAAAAAGTGAGGCCATGTACCAACTCCACCCCATCAGCTCCACCTCCCATTGCCTAAATACATCTCAAACTATATATAAACATTTAGCCTCCACTTCGTTCTATAACAAAATCACTATCACATAGCTAACCTTCTCACTTGTCTTCACAACTCCCCTCTTGAGAAACCAAAATGACCAAAACTCATGTGTTCATCCCCAAAACACTAAAGGCCACAATCTATCTCTTGTTGCTTGCCATCACCATCCAATGTGCCAGCTCAGCTCGGATCCTCGATGAAGTGGAACCACAACCTCCAATTGAAGCTGATCCAACGGCAACAGACGTTCCTGATGTGCCGCATGTGGTGGGCCCTGCCACAGCATTGCCAAGTGGACAAATTCCAGCCTCCACAGGTGATGTGGCACCAATAGTTGCCCCTTCCACCATGTTACCCAGTGGACCAACCTCGGTCCTACAGCCTAGTGCCACAGTGGCTCCTATTGCTGATCTGCCCGATACTCTGACACCACCTGTTGATAGTGCGCCGCCAGTGTCGACTCCTACAGCCACATCAGCTGGTGGGACCACTACAATGGGCCCCCCTGCTGCCAAGGTCGCTCCTACTGCTGATGTGCCCAATACTGTGGCAGCACCTGTCGCTGGTGAGACTGCTACAGGTGCCACGACTAGTGCCACATCAGCAAATTTGGACACACAACAACCTGCATTGTCCTTTTTTATGCACGATATTCTAGGTGGATCACATCCGTCAGGCAGAGTTGTCACTGGGATTGTGGCCAACTCAGACATCAACGGTATCCCGTTCTCCAAATCGAACGGTCAAGTCTTCCCAATCACCGGTGGTGTCCCACTCGTAAATGGCGCCAACGGCATCATCAACAATAACAATGCCCCATTCCTCATAGGCCTCAACGGTTCACCAACCTCCCTACAAAACAATGGCAACAACAATGTACCTGTTGGTGGCAACTTACCATTTGTCACAGCGGGGCAGCTTCCGTCCGGCACAACCCTTCAACAGATCATCTTCGGCTCGATCACAGTGGTCGACAACGAATTAACGGAAGGG
Source organism: Cornus suecica (assembly GCA_963922005.1). Taxonomy (NCBI): domain Eukaryota; kingdom Viridiplantae; phylum Streptophyta; class Magnoliopsida; order Cornales; family Cornaceae; genus Cornus; species Cornus suecica. The sequence continues at coordinate 31,166,864 of OY998243.1, read as the reverse complement.
CACGAGCTAGGATCCTCTGTGCTAGGTAGAGCACAAGGGTTCTACTTGTCAAGCTCATTGGATGGTAGCAGCCACACCATTGTCCTAACTGCATTGTTCCATGGTGGTGATCATGAGGTGCAGCACACCATTAGCTTCTTCGGGGTCCATCGTACCGCGTCGCACGAGTCGCAGCTTGCTGTGATTGGTGGAACTAGCAAATATGAGAATGCAAAAGGGTATGCAACAATTGTGACAGTTCCTCATCAAGATCAGCACATGACAGATGGTGTGGAAACAATCACTGAGTTCAATGTCTATCTCACTCTCTAGAGTGTCATTTTGAATCGGATTTTCAGTTTTATTGTACTTGAGAATTGCCTATGTTATATGATATCAACTCCCGTAACGATGCCTATATATGTTACTTTTTGTGCAAAATAAAATTTTAATTTTCCAATTTTTACTAACTCCATATATGACTCTCTCTCTCTCTTTTTTTTTCTTTTTCTTTGCCCCTTTTGCATAAGAGTCGTGGGAAATAGATTCTTGAAACTACAATTTGAAGATAAGATGCCTCCATAATTACTGAAAAAAACATATTATAATGATATCTCACGTGATGGAAAATACAGGGCACCTATGGGCCACGCGTAGTTAAGGCTGCATAATCCTGTTGTGAAATTCCGATTTTGATCCCGATTTGATTTTTGTTAATGCGGATGCGATTCTGATTATTAATATACATGATATATATATATTGAAGACCAGATCAAAAGGTTTTGCTCAGTTTGATGTGAAATTACGAGAAAGGGTAAACCTAGAGTTTCTCCTCAACATTGTCTATAAATACTAAGGTCTTCTACACATGTGAGGTAGCCTTTGAGCCATTAAGAGATCTCTGCAAGTTTTTAACAAATTCATATTCATCTACAGAGATAAAGATAGAGATAGAGAAATATCATTCAGTGATTTCATATTTTCTAGTTCTCTCTTGTTTTGAAGTTGATTCTATTGTGCTTCTACATCGACGATCTTATGCACAATTGAATGACCTAGATTTTGGAAAAATCAACACACCTCTTTGTGCAACGTGGTTGCTTTGATCCGTTGAGTACCAGAGCCGTCTAAGTGCAGAGATTGGAGTAGGAGGGTTCGTGGTTATTTGATCTGTTGAGAAGCAGAGTCGTCCGAGTACGGAGATCGGAGCGAGAGCTTCGTGGAGCGCGAGTGAATCTACACTCTCAAACGTTGAGTGAATAACAATAAATTACAGCAGTTGTAAGTTCTATTTTCATAGAGTTTGTACAAATTCTCTGATTCATAGTGCATCAATACCCGAGTGTATCCGTGGTTTTTACTTGGAGTCTTTCCAAGGTTTTTCACATAAAAATCTCTGTCTTCTCATGATTTATTTTCTCCACTTATATTCATAACTGCTTGATTAATCTGATTTGAGAATTTAGGGTTTTGTGACTAATTAAAATTGAATTTCCGCTAGATAATTTTAATTGATCATTAAATCGACAAAAAACCTATTCACACCCCTCTAGGCTGTTTTCATTAATCGTCTAGGTAATTTCAATTGGTATCAGAGCAAGGTTTGCCCTGTGTTAGGTTAACGACCTAGGATTAGATCTTGAACTTAGACGATAGACGTACCTTGTGAAGGAGGTTTCATATCTTGGTCCCCTTTGTTTGATGGCTTAAATTACACTTATTGGAAAGCGAGGATGAAAGCGTTTTTGAAATCGTTAGATGAGAGAGCTTGGATGGCAGAGGTAGGATACTCACCTCCTACTGTGATGGATGCAACGACTAATCAATCAAAACCAAAACCATTGAGTGAGTGGACTGCTGTTGGGACGAAATAGTGCTAATTGGAACTCAAAGGCGTTGAATGAATTATATAATGATGTGACTGCGAGTGAATTTAAGAGAATTGTCACATGCGAGATTGCCAAAGAAGCGTGTTATATTCTCCAAGTAACTCATGAATAGGAACTTCAAAGGTTACACAATCAAAACTTCAAATTCTGAATTCTCAATTTGAATAGCTGAAGATGGAGGAGGATGAAGTCTATGCCGACTTTGAGGCTAAACTTACTGATATTGTAGTTGTCACTATCTAGGTGCACTACAAGAAATATGGTCTTTTGGGACAGTCAAAACTGTCGCAAAAGTAAAAAATACGTCACTAATACCTTCATCAAACCGTTATTAAAAATAACATCGTAAAAGGTTTTTAGCGACGGTTGAAGTGAACCATTGCAAAAAAATTGGGGTATTAGCGACGGTCTGACCGTCACTGAAAAGTGGGGTATTAGGAACGGTTTAACTATTGCTAATGCCCCCAAACCGTCGCTGAAAATTGAAGTATTAGCGACAGTCTAACCATCACTAATACCATATAGATCCGTCGCTAATTCCCTATTTTTTAGGGCCAATTTGAACTGAATTTAGGCCCTGTTTGGTAAGTGGTTATGGTTCCACCTAGTTTGGTTTGGTCTTAGTTTTAAGGGACCAGACCATGTTTGTTTGGACTGGTCTAAAAATTTGGAACCAGACCAAATTTAACCAAATATGGTGTTTTTGGAACCACTTTTTTTGGTGGTTCCACATTGTCTGGTCTGTTCTTGGTAACCAAAATAAGATTTTTGAGACCAATGCTTCACACCACCAAAAACCAAAATTGAATAAAAATAATAATACTTTACAAAATAAATTAAATAATGCATAATAATAATAATAATAATAAATAAATTAAATAATATATAATAATAAATAAATGAATAAATAATAAAATAAAAAATAAATTTATTAATAACTAAGCATTAATAAATAATAAATTAATTAATAAAATATATTTCTAAATAATAAAAAATAAATAAAAAATAATAAATTAATAATATAAATCATAAATTAAATAAAACATATTTAAAAATAAAATAAAAATAATGAATATTAAATCAAATGAATTAAATAATACATAATAATAAAAAATGAATAAATGAAGAAATAAATTAATAAATATATGAATAAATAATAAATTAATATAATATATTTATAAAAAATTTAAAGTGAATAAATAATAATAAAAAATTAATAATATAATAATATAAATCAGTAATGAAATAATAATAAATTAAATAATTAAATAATAAATAAATAATAAATGAATAGAATATATTTATAAAGTAATATATAAATGAATAAATAATAATATGAATAATAAATTAATAAAATATATTTATAAATGAAAAAATAAATAATAAATAAAATATAGTAAAGTAAATATTACAGAAAAATAATAAATAATTTTATTTTTTTAAAGCGAAAAGATCATACTAGATCGCTTTACAAAATATGGCCTGGTTCAATGTTTGGGAGACCGTGACAATCAGATTATACCGCTTACCAAACAGACTTTTAAGTTCAGGATCTAGATAAGACAGACCAAACCAGACCTCAGCAGACCAGACAAGACCGCCTACCAAACATGGCCATAGTCACTTTATACTTTGAGTAATAAGTGGTTTTTGTCCCTCTTTTATTGAGCTATTTAGAGATCTATTTTAATCATTTTAATTTACACTAGAAACTATAATAGGACAAAGCATAAAACAAAAAAAAATGCATATATATATATATATTAAGCTCAAATTTTAGATATTTTACAAGACCATAGCAAAATGTATCAAGCTTGTCCATCCAACACTAATAAACAAAAATCATCTACAAAAAATATAAAAATTGAAGCCTAGTAACACTTCAATGTCACAGTGACTAAAAAGAATTTGTCACTTTTTTCCTCAGCTTTTTCTACACTCCTTTGCAACACTTCTTCTTCATAAGAAGGTGACGCCCGTTGATGACTTGGAAAAACATAACAATGCCCGAGCCCACGAGGATATCCTCCTGATACCGATATGCCTAAGGATTATTTCGACATCATTTCCATTTGAATTGGTAAGGTTAGAATTTTGAGAAAGCTGTGTGAACTTCTCCATCATTTCATCGTACCAAAAATTCTTAAAAGCTAAATGTTAACAACATCAGCTCCATGTGTTGAGAAAATACAAAATTAGGAATTAAAACAGAGAAAATAGCCATTAGCTCAGTCCCTCAATGTACCGGTGCTCATCAAAGTAATCCTCCAACAAAAACCACAAATTCAAGTGTAATAAACTTTGAATTTTCAATTCAAATACTATACTTGAGATAGATTTATATTCATAAGCACACACATCACACATTATATACTATTTTATCAAGCAAACAATAGCCTGAAGCATTATTCAATCAAAGCACCTTCCACATGTTAAACAAAAAATTTATCAAGCAGCATTGACCTCACATATAGAAAAAAAGGAAATACTTACAAATTCGCATACCCTTTTCATTTACCCATCCGGTATCTTGCCTAAAGTGTGTCTTTTTGTACATGGAGATTGCAAGACCAGGCTGATCAATTTTAATTTCAGCCTCCTCATCTAAAGGATCATTCTATTTTTGAGCTGTAATACAAATTATTTATTCATATTCGACATGTTTCCGAAACTAATAAATCAAAAATTGACAAATATTGTTCCAAAATGTTACTTACCAAAACATCATAACGTTTGACATAAGACCTCAATCCAGAAATATGTGGAACATCATTCTTGTTCTCAATCCAGAAATGACATAGGACCTCAGTACTTACATCCATAATCATCACGAATGCTCTTGTTCTCAACATTAAGTGCATAGTTAAAATTAGGTAATTAAATAAAGGACTAGTACAAATGGATGATGCTCTAGTTAAAGACATAAGATCTATGAAAAATGAAATTTTTTCATGATGGACGATGGTATAGTACATTGTAGCACTACCATAAAGACTCTCCCAAACCAAAGGACTTCGTGGGATTGTTGGGCAAGCCTTCTTGCCCCAATCCTATTGTCTATCCATTAACTACAGCGTCATATATCATTTATGATACATCAATATCACCCACTTCTATTTTATTTTTTAAAAATTAGGAACATGCACCAAGATTATTGTTCTGATAGTTGAAACACTATAGAAAAAAAATTCAAAACTGGAGATCCGAAGAAATCAATATAAAACTTAGGGGTTATGGAAATCAAGATTGTATAATATAGTCAATTACAAATATAACAAGTAGTTGAACCAGATTCGCAATGTATATTAAGTCACATAAAGTATCTAAGATATATATATAAATTCTAGTTTTGCAAAAAGGAAAACAATATAATAACAATAATTAATTTAAATCAAATCTTCAAGTTAGTGTATATAATTTCAAGTGAGTGTCAGGTTCACCAATGTACTAAACCTTCACTTCGGATTAACGAACAACTTTATCTATTTTATTTCATATAGGTTTAGTAACATGAATTCTTCAAGTTAGTGTATATAATTTCAAGTGAGTGACATGAATTCTTAGCATCGTAGGATAGAGATATAACACAAACACATCTAATTTTCTTTTCCTCTTTTTTTTTTTTCTCACATAAGAAATTTCTATATATTAAATATATGTATCTGGGAGGAAAGTGGGCGATGCTCGGGGAGAATATGGTTTGCATGAACCCATATTAAAGTGATAATATTATAGAGACAAAACACATACCTTTCAAAAGAGAGAGAACAAAAAAGTCATTCCAAGTTCAAAGATATTGTACCAGATATGGAGACGAACAACAATCTCATCAGCCGAGTGAAATAATCCCCAATCTAGAAGCCCTCTGCAAAACAAAAAATAAAAACCCTAAATTTGCAAGATAGAGAACATATATTCAAAATTGTCTCTTTAAGAAAAGAAAATAGGTAAAATATCATTATTCGAGATTCATTTAAAAAAAAATTCTAATTTCTTCAAAATTACAAGAAAGGTGTACCTGATTTGAAATTGGTGTGAAATTCTAAAGAAATTCAAGTTTCCTCTTCTTATAAATGGATCTCAGAAAGACGCAATTTACCAATGGTTAGCGAGATTGACTACATCGATTTGTGGTTGAGAAATGATTTTGGGGTAAGATGTGTGTATGAGTTTATGACTCTGATATAAATTTGGGGCTGAAACGATTTTGGGAATTAGAGAGTGAATATTATAAAAGTTTGTATGTGTTTATAATTGTACAACTAATAGGTTGATGACGTGGAGCTTTGTGCTCCAAGTCTTTTTTTTCTTCTTATTTTTTACTTTTCTCCTTTTTAGTTTGGCGGTAATGTGTGGCGCTAAAATAATTTCGTCCCCAATTTTGATGTCATTAGACACAATTTTAAGATATCGTCACTGAAAATTAGGCTTTTAGTGACGGTTTTTAATAGTGTTACTAAAGGACCGTCTCTAAAGACCCTTTTGAACCCATTCCTGATACAATTATAGTGAATAAAATTCTTCGATCTCTAACTGAATGTTTTTTTATTTAAGGTTACTGTTATCTCAAAGGTTATTAGTCTTAAATAAATTAAGGTTGAAGAATTGGCAGGGAACTTAAAATCCTATGAAATGGAGATGTTCAAAAATTCCCCTAAGAAGGCTAGTGGCACAAAAGAGAAGAGCATAGCTTTCAATACCACTAGGGAGGATCCTGTTGAATCTGATGGAGAAAGTGAGTTGAGTCCGAATGATATTGTCATGTTTACTAAGTGGTAAAAAAAAATTCTTAAGGCCAAGCACAAAAATTTGGAGATAGGTTGGGTGAGTCTAAAAATAAAAATAAGACTCAAACTCAAAAAGACAAGTCTGATCTTAAAAATAAAAAACCTCAATGTTTTAAGTGTCAAGGATATGGTCACATAGCTGCTGAGTGTGCAAACACGTTGAAAATATCCAAAGGTTTAGCTGTTAGTTGGGATGATGAATCTGATAATGGATCAGCTAGTGATGCGACAAACTCGGAGGTTGGTGATGATTATGAGAATTTCATTTTGTTTGCTGCACAAAGCAAAGAGGTCAGAGAAGTTGTTACAAGAGTCTTATGACAAATTACTTGGTAAGACCACACACAACTTCACAAAAATCACATGAAACGGTTGACTAAAAGTCTTAATATGGATAAAGAATTGAATTCTTTGAAATACGAATTAGCCAATAGCTCTCAAACTCTAAATCTCCTACAGACTCAAAATGCAAAATTGTTTGAGGAATTAAATAAGTCTGAACAAGAGAGGAATCAAGCTTTGAATATAGTAGATGATCTCAAGAAGGAGTTAGTTGAGAAATCTACCAGGATTGGAAATTTGGAAAAGGAATTGAAGGATGCTAACTCAACTATTCATAAATGGTCTAGTCAACTCTTAAGCTTAATCATATGTTGAGTATGGGAAAATCTGCAGGAAATACAAAGGGACTGGGTTTTGATGGAGTATCACATAATTAGAACGTTGTGTCAAAAACCACCTTTGTAAAAGCTTCTGAAGTAACATCTAGTTGTTCTCATGAAAATTCAAATTGGAATCCTAATGTTCGATCCTATGTCAGAAGAACTATTGAAAGCATGCCTTCCTTTACCTCTATATATTATAAGAGGTAGACTATTGAAGTTCAAAGGTTTATTCCTATTTGTCACCAATGTGGTGTGAAAGGTCATATTCGGCCTTTGTGTTTGAAGCTAAGAGGAAAGGTTTTGCAATCAGTGAAAGAACCAAGAATTCAAAAGGGAGATTGTGTTCAAGATCAAATTAGAGTACTGAGTGAAGATGTGAAGAATTTGTAAAGATTGGAAAATAGAGCTCCAATGATGAAGAAGGCATGTGTTAGAAAAGGTGAGCTACACTATTTTGTAGTTCATACTACACTTAGAGCACATAATTCTAGCTCTTGGTATCTGGATAGTGGATGTTTGAGGCATATGACTGGAGATAAGTCATTGTTTAGATTTCTTGAGGAGTGTCATGGTGGGATTGTTACTTTTGGTGATGGAGAGAAGTTAAAAGTTATAGGAAAAGGTACCATTGTGGTTTCTGGTCTACCTAAACTAGAAGATGTGTTGTATGTTGAGGGTGGTTTAAAAGCAATTTTGCTGAGTATAAGCCAAATATGCGATAATAATCATAATGTCAATTTCTCTCATAATAAGTGTTCGATCATTGACCCTTCTGGGAATTGTGTGATGGAAGGTATGCATTCGTCTGATAATTGTTATTGCATTGTTCCTAATTCTGAATAATCTTGCAATAGAGTTAAACTTGATGAAGTTGAAATTTGGCACCAGCGAATGGGACATGTTAATTTTTGGGATTTAATGAATATCAGTAAGAGTGAAATTATTAAAGGTTTCCCTAAGATTGTTTATGGAAAAGGGATTGTGTATGGACCATGTCAGAAGGGTAAAAAAGTTAGATGTCAGCAGACGAAGATAAATACCATTCGTACTTCCAAATCTTTAGAGTTGTTGTATATTGACTTAATGGGTCCCACTCGGACCATGAGCAAAGGAGGAAAAAAGTATATTTTTATGATGGTTGATGATTACTCTAGATTTACATGGGTTTGATTTTTGAGTGAAAAGTCTGAAACTGCTGAAAAGTTTAGAAAAAATTGTTTCAAAATTCAGGGATTGATACTTTTTATGATGAAATAGGAATAAAATATGAATTTCAGTACCACATACTCCACAACAAAATGGAATGGTTGAGAGGAAGAATAGAGTTCTTTAAGAGATAACTAATGTTATGTTGCATGGTAGAAAGGTTCCTAGGTATTTTTGGGCCGAGGCAGTGAACACTGCGTGTTACACCTTGAGTAGAGTCTATCTTAGGCCTGACATTGTAAAAACTTCCTATGAATTGTGGAATGGCAAGAAACCGAATGTGAAATATTTCAAGGTTTTTTTAGCAAAATGCTACATTCTTAGAGATCGTGAGTCCATTGGAAAATTTGAGTCTAAGAGTGATGAAGGAATATTTAATGGGTATTCATTGACAAGTCGAGCATATAGGGTTTTTCACTTTAGAACTAAACTATGATGGAATCTGTCAATGTAGTAGTTGATGACCCATATGTTGATGAGTCTTTGACATCTGTTGAGGAGGAAGAGAGTGAGTCATTCTATCAGTTAGGAAATGATTCTTCAGATGTTGGGAAAGAGGACATCGTGGTTCATGATGATACTTCTAGTCCTATAGAATCGCATGATCAAACTTGTGATGTTCAGGCTACTCCTTCTAAAGAACCATCTGCAAGGGTAAAGTTGTACCATCCTTTGAATAATGTCATAGGATTTGTTGATCAGATGATGGTGACCCGAAGAAAGGCTAGGAAGGAAGTCTCGTATGCATGTTATACATCTTCCTTGGAACCTAAAAATGTAAAAAAAGCTCTTCAATGTGTGGTATCTTGTACCTAGAATGAAGGAGATGAATGTGATAGGTACCAAATGGATATTCAAGAATAAAAAGGATGAAAATGGTACAGTTGTTAGGAATAAGGCTAGGCTTGTTGCTCAAGGTTATACTCAGTTGGAGGGTATAGATTTTGATGAGACTTTTGCTCTAGTGGCTAGGCTTGAAACTATTCGAATTTTATTTACTATGGCATGTCATCTTGGATTCAAATTGTATCAGATGGATGTAAAAAGTGCATTCTTGAATGGCCTTCTTCTGAGGAGGTGTATGTGGAACAGTCAAAAGGATTTGAAGATCCTCATTGTCATGATCATGTGTATAAGCTTAAAAAGTCTTTGTATGGGCTGAACAAGCTCCTAGGGCTTGGCATGAAAGGTTGACCGACTATCTGTTGGGAACAGGTTTTATTCGAGGGGGAATAGACAATACACTGTTTATTCAGAAAATTGAAAGTGATACAGTTGTTGCTTAAATCTATGTTGATGATATAGTGTTTGGTTCCACTTTTAATAGACTTGCTCATTATTTTGGAGATCAAATGAAAAATGAATTTGAGATGAGCATGATTGGTGGATTGAACTTATTTCTAGGGCTTCAGATTAGACAGTTGAAAGATGGGATTTTTATTTCTCAAACTCGTTATTCCTTGGAATTGGTGAAGAAGTTTGGTTTGGAAAAGGCTAAGGATGCTCAAACATTATTCCTTGGAATTGGTGAGGACAAGTGTCAAACTTAGCATTGATACTAGAAGAAAAGATGTCGATCCTACACTTTATAGAAGTATGATTTAAAGTTTGTTGTACTTGACTGTCAGTCGACCTGACATTGGTTTTAGTGTTGGTTTGTGTGCACATTACTAGGCAAGTCTTAAGGAGTCTCATATTACTGCGGTAAAAACAATTATTAAGTATGTTAAAAGGACAATGAATTATGGACTGTGGTATCCATCAAGGACTAACACTGAAATCGAATATTTTTCTGATGTTGATTGGGCCGGTAATGTTGATGATAGGAAAAGTACCAGTGGATGGTGTTTTTATGTTGGTAATTGGTTAGTTGTTTCGCATAGTAAGAAACAAAATTGTGTTTCCCTTTCCACTGCTGAAGCTGAGTATATAGCAGTTGGTAGTTGTTGTACTCAGGTGTTGCATATGTGACATATGTTGCAGGATTATGGTTTTTTCCAAGGCACGACGATTGTGTTCTGTGATAACACGAGTGTTATAACTATTTCTAAAAATCCTATTCTGTCTAGGACAAAGCTTATAGATATTCCACATCATTTCATTCGAGATCTTGTTGAAGATGGTATAGTGTCTCTAGAGTTTATATCTACAGATTCTCAATTAGTAGATATATTTACAAAACCATTAGATTTTCAAAAGCATGTTAGTCTTAGGAAATCTATTGGTATGCTTTCTTTAGAATAAATATCTTCTTATCTATCATTCATGGAGCACTTTAAATTATTTTCCTAGATTTGATAGATAATCATGCATTTGTATGATATTTAGTCATGCATGCATTTTAATAAGAAAATAAAAATAATAATAAAATGTTTTTTTTTAAATGATGAGCTTGGCTAGAGTACAAAAGTTATCATATTTTAGTCTATTCTCATATTTACTTGTCTAATTATGCATATGGGAAGTAGAGGTATCAGGTTTTCCTAAGATTTTTGAATGTTTACTTGACATAATTATTTTATGTTGAAAAATCTTAATCTTAGGTGTATGTTTTACTTCGAAGATGAACTTAATGCCTGCTGAATCTGTTAATATTTTCATTTAACCCAAAGTGATATGTAGGTTCATGAGCTATGCTAGATTGATCTATGTTTTGGAATACTTTTTGCATGCTTATGAATCTTGTGGTGATGTTGAAAGAAGAGAAAAGGAAAAGATGCTTAAAATATAGAAATGCAAAAAGTAGTTATTCAATCTGAGTAACCGGGCCTCTTGCCTCAGTAAGCATTGTGTGTTTATGTAAAATAGGGAGAAGACTGATGAGCATAAATCCCAAGGAAGAAGCTCGGACCCAGTTGGTCGAGAATAAAAATCCTCTCTGGAAAGTCTGGAGCTTAGAAATATAAAAAGGGATAAGGTGAAAAGGTGCAATAAAATAAATTCTTTGAATTTGTTTTTAAGCAATAAGGTTCAAGTTAACGATTTAACTTCTAGTTTGGAACTTGGACTGAATTATAATAATGGTTGGTGAGAAGATTATCAGAATTAGTGTGTATTGTTTTCATCTTACCTTAGTTATTGCATATCAGAATTTATATATATATATATATATATATATTTGCAAAACTTGATTTGTGCATTCTTGAGTCTACAAGGTATGCGTGCTGATTTCTTCACTATTGTATGTATAATGGCTGAGTTAGATATGAGAATATGATGTATTAATGATTAGCTTGTTGTCTCTATTGCCTTGCTCACATATTTCAAAATACAAAAATATTTTTGTCTTATTTTTTTGTCGTATTTTATTCATGATATTTTTTGCATTCATGTATTTAGTATTAGGGTCATGCATTGTAGAGATATTTGTTATTCCAAAATCTGGATATAATCTTATAGAGTACTTTATCTTCATATTTAATGTTTGGTGTGAGATTCTCTAGTGTCTCATCTGTTATCTTTTCCTTATGTTTTTATTGATATATCTTTCTTTGTCATTTCAGTGACAAAAAGGGGGAGAGATTGTTTGGTTAAGAGGGAGAAGTTTTTAGTAAGGGGGAGTATATTTCTCAGGGGGAGAAAGAATATGTTTATACATTTGTTTTCCACACTTGCTTTTCATGGTATGTTTAATGTTGTGGTTGCAGGATTGGAAGATCGTTATAAGGACAATCTGGTATTCTATGTCTATGTTTATTGGTGTTTGTTCATAGGTATAGATATTATGTTGTTATTCGTGAGGCTTTGTAAAACATGGTTTTGTCTCAGAAATGTCAAAGGGGAGATTGTAAGAACATTTATAGTATTATTTATGATTGACATGTTTTAGACAATTATCATGTTGAGTGATTTATCATGATGAGTGAATTGTGGAGTAAGGAAGGATTGATTGGCATTGACAAGCTTCGTAAAATTCAAATCAAGCTTGAAGAAAGTGATAATACAAGAGAAATGAAGAAGAGGCAAGTTTGAGTTAAAAATGCATTCCGGAGGGTATCAACATTTTTCGAAGCCGAAATTTCAAGAAACATTCCAATGGAGTCGAGGGGGTTCAAATGGTGTTATTCCCAAGAAAAGTGATTTCCATGAAAAATGTTACGCACACCTACGAACCTAGTGGCTAAAAGTGGCTAAAAGTACTATTTTGACAGACCATCTACGGACCACCAAAAGAGGTCTACGCGCGGCCCCTAGGGCTGCATGTTGTGAAATTCCGATTTTGACCATGATTTCATTTTTGTTGATGCAGCTATGACTCTGAACATTGATATACGTGATATATACATATTAAAGACCAGATCAAAGGGTTTTGCTCAATTTGATGCGACATTACCAGAAAGGGTAAACCTAGGGTTTCTCCTCAGCATTGTCTATAAATACAATGGTCTTGTACACATGTGAGGTAGCCTTTGAGCCATGGAAAGATCTCCGCAAGTTTTCTATAGATTCATATTCATCTACAGTGATAGAGAAATATCATTGAGTGATTTCATATCTTCTAGTTCTCTCTTATTTTGAGGTTGATTCTATTGTGCTTCTACATCGACGATCTTATACACAATTGAATGACCTAGATTTTGGAAAAATCAACACACCTCTTTGTGCAACGTGGTTTCTTTGATCCGTTGAGTAGCGGAGCCGTCTGAGTTCGGAGATCAGAATAGGAGGCTTCGTGGTTATTTGATCTATTGAGAAGCAGAACTGTCAAAGTATGGAGATCGGAGCGAGAGCTTCATGGAACGCGAGTGAATCTAGACTCTCAAATGTTGAGTGAAGAACAACAAATTACAGTGGTTGTAAGTTCCCTTTTCATAGAGTCTGTATAAATTGTCTTATTCATAATACATCGATACTCGAGCATATCCGTGATTTTTTACTTGGAGTCTTTCCAAGGTATTTCACATAAAAATCTCATGGAAATTAAAATAAAATCTCTGTGTTTTCTCATCGATACCAATCTCTTATTAAAAGCGCTTCTATGGCATCTTTGAGCCGGAGCTCTTTGTCAGCGGATTCCTTCCCTAGCCCTAGGATAAAGGGCCTCTTTTCAAATAATTTATTCCTTTGTTTAAGCCTATGTACTTCTCCGCTTTGTTCCCATCCCTGGGGCTTCCTATTGATCCCCTGCCATGATGGAGTTTTATTCTTGAGTCGTCGGTCTGTCGATCTTAGTCCATATCATTTTATACGTAGGGATGTGACTTGGGATGAATTAAGGCTTTTAGGCTGTCTTTCGAAAGAGTCTTCCCTACCTTTTTATCTTTGTATTATGCAAGGAGCTAGCAGCAATCTTAGCTTCCTTGTTAGTGTTATACCTTCATAAAAGAAGGACTACATACAAGTCCCAAAGGAAAAAAGACTGACACTCATCCATTCCTTTCTGTCCTTTTACTATCCCTTGATAGATAGAATGGATTCTAATCTATCCTTGCTTCTTATTAGCCATAGGAGCAAAGAGTAAAGAAAGAATCCTTAGGAGAGCTTCCAGTCAATGAAGGAGGTAAGGTTCAGGATCCCCTTATCCCTCTCTCTTAAGCTATTTTCAAAGTCAACTGATCAGTGTTTTGTCAAGTAAGTTAGTCACTCGGAATCCATTAGGAAATTAACATTGTCGTAGATGAACAATATTAATAACACCCTTGCTTCCTCAATTATAAAAGAACTTACCTTATTATCAGCTCCGATCTTGTTTCTTTGACAAAAAAAGCTTTTTAGATTATCGTAAGTCGTTCTTGCCACTTTTTGCGAGGGACATTCTTCTTAGACAAGTTTGAAGCCCGGATATAAATTTTTTTTATCACTATTCCAGATTTGATGTGAAGGCCTTTAAAAGAGGTTTGATTAGTACAAAAATGGGCCAAAGAATATCTATTGACTCACAGCAGGATACCCTCGCTAACTGGTATTTGAAGAAGGTTTTTCGCTCTCCGTTTTTTAGAGTGTGAGATGAAATCAAGAAGTTAGCTTTGAAGGAAGAATCAAGATATAAGATCCACAACGTCCTATACTGATACAAAAACCTACAGACTGAGCTGACAAAGCTGTTAGGTCACCCCCTACAAGACATACAACACAAAAAAAGATAGCAAGTCCTCGGACTATATACAACACACACAAAAACTCATTAATTTGTGAAACAAAGCCTTATGATATAATGGTTGAGATTAGAGATGGGACATAGTGGGTGAGATCCAAGGGATGGAAATATGACAACACAAAAGTGATGGAAGACTTAACCTACTCCCATTACTTTACAAAAGTGCTTTTAAAAGATTGACTTTACCCATTATATCCAAGTTTTCCATCATAATTATAACAATGCCACTCACCATATATTTATGCCCAACACTTAGTGGAAATTACAAAAATGCCCTCAAGTCACAAACTTTCTGGAATCGGTTTTAATAATTTTTATTATTTACAAAATAAAAATACAACATGAAATTTACGAATTTAATTAACAAGTAAAACACATAAGTCATGTCAAGCATATAAAACACATTAAACACATAAGTACTTAATCATTAATAAAAGTTTTAATTTAGACACGAAATTACCAGACGTTACAACCTCCACACCTTAGAAGATTTCATTATCGAAATCAAGACGTACCTAAAGAAGGAAACAAGTCCAGGTACTTTTGCCGAACTTCACGTTTACGCTCCCAAGTCGCCTCCTCGACGCCGCAATGATGTCATAAGACCTTGACTAACAGAATGGTTTTGCCTCGCAAAACTTGCTCTCGCGCATCCATGATCCTCACATTCCGCTCCTCATAGAATACGTCTTTGGCAACATTGACATCCACCCAACCAGGGGCAGAGGGAGGGGGGGGCCATGGCCTCCCCAATATTATTTTTTTTACCACTACCTATTAAAATTTTAAAATTTATGTATATTGGTATAAAATTATATTTGGCCCCTCCAATTTTTAAAGGCCAAATTTTGTAAGGGCCAAATAGTACAACCCTATGTTTTATAAAATGCCCAAATAGTAACCCAAGACTTCAATTTATAAAACATAACCCAAAAGAAACTATACAAAGTTACAAACTACGAACTAGGATTCGTTTTTGCGAAAACAAAAAAAAAATTCGATGCTTCTCTTTTCCGGTTCTCTTTACGAAACCTAGGGCTTGTCGTGAAAATCTATTCACGGAGAAACACTGTTGCACAATAACGATGATTCTCTTTTCCGGTTCCCATTGCTTCTGCTTGGCGCTGCTTGTTGGATTTTCCTCTATTCTTGGCTATTTGTAAGTATTACTAATTAGTTATTATCAATTTCCTTTTCGTGAATAAAACCCTTAATTAAAGTTTGAATTAGGGCATCCAATTAATGTTTTATTTTTAGTTTGAACCTTTCTTCTTGGATTTGTAAGTAAAATTCTTTTGATTGATTAGTCTTTAATTTGATATGAAGTTGATTTGATTATTTGTAATTTTGAGAATTTGATTTGATTATATTTGGGGCCTTATTGATTCTGTTGAATTTATTAGGAAAACAAACAATGAATACAAAGTGTAATTAAAAATTAGATGCAATATAACTAAAAATTCATCTCTGGTTAATAAAATCGATCCTAGAGTCAGAGGTTCAATTTTTCAAGTGGTTAATAAGGCCGATGAGTTAAATTGTCTGGTGTGATAGGGATAAGCTCCTGCATTCAATATATGCATCTTAGCTAATATATGGGAATGTTATTATCAATCTTGATCTTGCTCTTCTTTAGAAGTCTCTCTGTCCCCCCTCACCAAATATAGTACCCAAAAATAAATCTTATCATATTCATATATAGTTGCTTACTGCAGGACAAAACCTTACTGATATAATGGTGAAGCCATGAAAAACTATAAACTCATTCTTGAAAAGAAAATTCTATAAGATTTTAGATGACGCTCCTTCCTCTTCTAATCTGGATGTTTCGGTTGAGGATAACCAACATCCTCCAAAATCTCCAAGAGTTGAACAAACGGAAGTATATCGTACTTTTCTAGAACGTGATCCAAGATTGCGTCATCAAATATGGGAATATCACCCTGATGAAATTCAAAGAGCTTATATAAAAGTGATAGGTGCTCACTATTGGTCATTTTTTGCCCCTATCTTGCGTTTCTTATGTCTTTACATTCCGTTATTTGATATTTTTATTTTGTTTGTGTTTAAGCATGTTTCAGGAGCATAATGAAGAAACGGAGCTAATCTTGGTAAATTAAGTGAGTTCGTGTTCATTTTTATCTCGAGAAAGGAGTCAAGGAGTGTGTTCAAGCAAAATAGTAGCTATCGGAGGGCAAAAATATCATTTCCAAATACCATCACTTCACCGGAGGGTGAAAATGTCATTTTTCGGAGCCGCAACTTCAAGAATCATAGCAAGGGAGTCGACGAGGTTCAAACGGAGCAATTATCAAGAAAAATAGTTTCCAGGGGTTTCCTATGCTCTACCCTACACTCACAGTCACTAAAGGAGGTTGGAAGTAGTAAAACATAGCACAAGGAGCGTACCAACGCTTCGGCGTACTGAACAGTATTTTCTGCACAAATTTTCAACCAACTTCGGACAACCATATCACAGTAAAAAAAGGTTTAAATGAGGTGATTCTTATGCCTAAAATCAAGAGCTTAAAGTTATTTATCCATAGATATATTGCAATCCTCCAAAAAATGTGTATAACTCAAGTTATGATAAAAAGAGTGAGAGGTGTCCATCACAAAAATTTGGAAATTTCAGTTTCGGGCTGAAATCCTATTTTGACCCGGATTGTTTTGTTTTCACCCGGATGACTTCAAGTTCGACCCTAACACCTCTATATATGTAATATACACATATTATACATCAGATATGCGGGTTTTGCTTGGTTGTGTGTGAAATTACCAGAAAGGGTAATCCTATTCTCCAAGTTACGGTTTCCCCCAACTATGTCTATAAATACAAAGTTTTGCTACAAATTTTAGAGAGCTTCTCGACACGTATAATTTTTAGAGCGACCTTTGGAGATTCATATTATTGAAAATTGAGGAGCCATTAAAAGACCTACAGATCTGGAGAAGAAGGCTATAGAGGGCGATTCTACATCAACGATGCAGATTCTCTCAGCCATGATCAATTAACTCAGTATCTAGCATTTTCTTGCAAAACCCTAGCCAAGTAATGTAGTTTTGATTTTATATTCAATTGTAAAGAGGGGAAACTGTGACTATACTGTGATGATTGTGTTAGATGAGAGACCATTTTTATTCATGATACAAGTTTATATATTTCAATTGATTCTTGTCTTAGAATTTTCAAATATATTTGTCTTACACAATCACCATTATTCACTATGGACTGGAACTCGGATGCTTAATCTGTGATTTTCTACACAATGGTGGTCAGAAAACTTGAAACCCTAGGTTAACACAAGTCATGCCCTAACAACCTGATATAGACATGCTTTAGTTTATTTTCATGCTTTAATTTACTTTTCTGCATTTACTTTCTATTAGTAGTCAGCATGCACTAATCAGTTTAGTCTTGAGATGGGTTGTCGCGATCAGGTAGAGAGTAATCCTTTTTCGGGTCAAACTGCTAGAGCTGAGCGACCTGATTCACAGTCAATGGATCGCCCTCATGCAATTGATATATAATCTGAACTATGTTACGCGGTTAGTGGTGGAGTGACGAAACCCTTGTTTTCTCTCTTTCTGAATCACAACCATTATTTATTATTGATTTCTATTTTATTTTCGTTAGTATTAAATAATTTAAAAAACAAAACTGTTTTCGGAAAAATATAATTCAGTGTTTTTAAACTATTGAAGTGAATAATCCTCATCTCTGTGGGATTGATATTTTCCCCTACTTAAGCAAAACTATATACAATTGATCTGGGCGCTTCCAGAAGGGTAAAACCTAAAGTGTCGTTAAGGTGTCGTTTTTGACCACATATTTTGCACACACCTGATTTCCACCAAGTTTGTGGCGTCGTTGCCGGGGACTTGGCATTATTCAATAGCTTTAGTAGTTTATTTGCATTACGTTATTGTAGATTGTATCTAAAGTTGGAATTCGTGTGTTTTTGCGAGGTGTTCTGAGAAGCATAAGGGGATTTAGTGAAGCAATGAAAGTTGCGTCGTTGGACCTCTTGTGAGTTTTAGTTTATCTTAATTATCCACATAATTTTTAGCTTTATTTTTGTTAATAGTTAGAAGAGTTTATAAGTAGTTAATTTTATTTTTTGAAAAAAAATATATTCTGAATTTGGCAAATGAGGTGAGGGTTTTGAGTGGAAAAGGGCCATTAAGCAAGCCTCACTACTTTGTAGTGAGCTTAGTCAAGTTTTGGCCGACAAACGTCATTTAGGATCCCAAAACTGCGATTTTGTAATTAATAAAAAATAAATAAATAAATAAATTATGAGCTCAGTGTATGACCGATTGATTGACCTATTATAAACTAAGTACAACGTTAGTTGTTTATGACCCTGAGATCGAAATAACTCTAAGTCGTTTACGTCGAGATATTGAAGAGCATCGTCGTCAGACAGAAGAAAGTGTGATGGGTGACCAAAGAGTGAATCGATAGAGGGCACCATAGATGTTGGTGAAAGCATACTACGCACTGGAGGCGTATGATTCCTATGAAGATTTTTCAGAAGAAGAAGGCGTGAAACACTTCAAGATTAAGTCAAGCATGATCAATGTGCTTCGAAAATTTTCTGGCCTAAGGATAGAGGACCCATACCAGCATATAAATGATTTCTTAGAGGTTGCATCCACAGTTAGGTTTGAGGGTGTGACTAAAAATGATTTGCGAGTGCGTATATTTCCTTGGTCGTTGAGAGACAAAGCTAAAAGATGGTACATCAAATTACTTAAGGAGATTAAAATTGATTGGGAAGCCCTTTAGAGAGAATTTATAGAAAAACACTATCCCATAGGAAAGACCTTAGAAGCACAAGATGCAATAAAAAGTTTTAGAGAATTGTCTGGTGAGCAGTTTCATGATGCTTGGGAGAGATATAGTGAAATCTCGTATAAGTGTCCCCACCATAGCTTCACTGAACATGATATGGCAAAACATTTTACATGGGACTTGGAGAGGCACATAAGACTTTGATAGATGCGTCAACATAAGGTCAATTTATCCTGAAGCCGGCAAAAGAACTTTTAGACTTGTTTGACAATATCAGTGAGAATGGAATCCAATATGAATCTGATTTGAGGTCTAGGGTTGGTCTTGAAAAGAGATTTGAAAAAGTGTATGAGGTGAATCATGATGATGTAAGAGATTCAGTGGCGTTGTTAGGAGAGAAAGTAAACAAGCTTCTCAAGCAAAATCATTCACCTAGGAGAGAAGTCTCAGAGGTAGAAACCAAGTATTCCCAAAATGAGTGTCAGGATATAATGGCCATTGATGTCAACGCATCGTAGAACTATTCCAATAATGATCCTTTCACAAATTCATACACTTCCAATGCCAGAAATCACTAATTCTTATCGTATACATCCACAAATGTGGAAAACCAACCAGAAAGGGTCCCTCAATGACAATCATCCAACAGTCAACAAAGGTTCATTCAGGAACAACAATCATATCCACAACCAAGTTTCACTAAGATACATCAATCATATAATCCACAACCAAGATTCCAGCAAAGTCAATAATCATTCGACTCCCAACCAACAATCATGGCTCAAAATCTTCAGTTAAATTACTGACCCAGACAACCATCTAATAATTCTCAGGCTCTCCAACCATTCAATAATAATCAAGTTGTCTAGTCATATAACTACCAGAACCAGCCTCAAGGAAACCAAAACCAAGGATTCAATCTAAATCAAGCTTACCCTCCATATCCTCAAAACCATTTCCAGCATCAACATCCAACTCAAAATTCACTATCAATACCACCTGACTTGGAAGAGATGATGAGTACCCTAAGGGAACTTAAAAATCAATCTAATAATTCTCAGGCGACCATCCAAACACTGAACTCTCATTCCAATCCCTTGTTCAAATGGAAGCCCAAATTGTACAATTAGCAAATGCTATGGATAGGATAGTGAGAATATTGCCTAGTCAACTAGTGGTGAACCCAAAACCGTAACAAGTACTGGAGCTTGGATCCTTTGTTGAGACTCGTCATGAAACAGTCCAAGCAGTCACAATTTTGAGAAATGGAAGAAAAATGGATAGTAAGGCTGAGGAGCAGCATGAGGAGAGGCTGAAGAAGAAAAAGGTCGAAGAAGTTCAAATGAAGGCAGAAGAAAAAGCTCAGAAGAAGGAGGCTGAGAAAGTTCAGAAAGATCAACCTCAAGTGAAGGAAGATAAAGAACCAGAAAGGGCACCATATGAGGAAGTAACACCTTACCCTCAATGTCTTCGAGAGTCAATTTCGTATAAAGAGCATAAGGGGAAGGACATGTTGGATCCATGTCGGCAAGTCGAGATCAACAAACCTTTTCTACACATTGTTGACCAAATTCCACCCTATGCCAAATTTTTGAAGGATCTCTGTACTCAAAGCATAATATTTTGTTGACTGAATAAGTGAGTTCGATCTTAGTGAGTGATACTCCACCTAAGAGGAAAGATCCCGGTGCTCCCATTATTTCTTGTGTCATTGGTGGCCAGAAGATTGGTAGAGCTCTTCTTAATCTGGGTACGAGTGTTAATTTATTACCTTACTCAGTCTATCAACAACTAGGGTTGGGAGATCTCAATACTACCTTGGTGGTGCTTCAATTGGCAGACAAATCAACTAAACAAATAAGAAGAATTTTGGAGGATGTTATAGTGTAAGTGGGTATGTTCTATTATCCTGTAGACTTTGTAGTCTTAGACATGGAACCTCACCATAAATCGAGGAGACATATCCCTGTTATCTTAGGAAGATCATTTTTGGCTATAGCGAATGCATGCGTTGATTGTAGAACAGGGGTTATGGACATATCTTTTGGGAATTTAAACATAAGGATGAAGGTCTTTGATACCAACCATCAACTACCTGAACCAGCTGAGTGTTTTAACATAGAGGGGATGGTTGAAGAAGTTGTTCCTCAGAGTATTGTAAGAGATGATTTGGATATTGTGATAAAACGGTCGAATGTGAATTTTTAAAATGGAGAGGACCAACAACGATCTAGTTGGAAAAGTATTGTTGCGTTGGAAACTATGTTGTATTCACCATCAGAGAGAGCATCAAGAGAGTCGCTTAGACCTCAACTTATTCCTCCACAGAAGTTGGTGCCTGTAAGTAAGCTTCCTGAGATGGTGTTGCATGTAGAGGATGATGAATTAAAATATAAAACAGGTGTGAAGAATGCTAGAGATGATCAATGTTCATGAACTTTTAGAAAACCTACTAAGGATGACCGCCCTCTTAAGGACACCTTTCTAAATGAACCAGTGCTAGGTATACAGATGGTAGAAGAACTATATGCCTTAGAAGATCCGCTTTTGAAAGACAAGTGTGAGGGGATACGGAGTTGTGCGTATAAGGATGCTCGGAGTTACATATCTCGAATAAGAGTACATCATGCTAAGCATGTCCGTCTTAAGTTCCTTAAGCTCGGCTAGAAACGACAATGTAATCCAAAGCTGAAAGTGTTTCTAAGTAAACTCTGAAAAAGATGAGAAGGACCACACAGGGTTAGATCGGTTTACCCCCGCGGAGAAGTAGTATTCGATAAAAGGTTCGGGATACATGGGCAGAGACTGAGATATTATGAGGAGATTGATCTGGGACCGGAATTTATGGCATTTTTAAGTTTACTGGAGAGTGATGAGATGGTGGAAGGACTGTTGTCTAAGGTGTTGAAGGAGGATTTAATGGAAGCACTAACCATACAGGGGCTGAAGTTACAACAAGCAAAATGGGGTATTTTACATGGTGATTATTGTTATGTACTCGATGTCATGAGTAGTACTAATTGTCAAGGATAACTATATTTGTTCTCATTCTTTATTTTTGACTATGAGGACATGGTCACATTAAAGTTTGGAGGTGAGGGTATATAGTTACAAGAAAGGAAATTTTTTTTAAATTTTGAAAAAAAATTAAAAGTTTTGAGGAGTTCTTTGTTTTCATACATGAATGTTTCGCATGATGTGCTCATTAGGTACATGTTTATGATACATAAGTAGTATGTGACGTGATGTTCCCGCTCATGAGAATAATGATTAGATCAAGTTAGTTAAGTGATGTGGTTTACATGGGTGAGTAGGGATGGCAACGGGTTGGGTTTGAGACGGGTTTGGCTAATACCATTACCACCCCATTTAAAAATTACTAATACCAAACTCACCCCAAACCTGCGATGAGTTGAAATCAGTAATACCATTACCACCCCGTCGGTATAATCGGGTTCCATCGGTTCAAACGTGGCAGCAACATATATCAAGTAACATAGACGACAAGCAAACAAACTCCTTTATGAGTCTCATTCTTCAGTTCACCAATGTAATTAATTGAATTATGCTTTTCGTATATACATAAAAGACTATATAATAAGATTTTGTGCAACAGAGATTCACCATAATGCTTGTCATAAAATGAACTCTCATTTTTGCAACATTTCTTATTTTATTTTTTCTGTGCAACTCTACCCCTTATACCGAAGCCTTGTAGAAACTAATGGGAATGATTCCGCAAGAACTTAACACTCATATGAATAACATCTCAGTTTCCTTCACCAATTTATTGAAAAAAATTTGTTTTTCCTTAGACATATAGCCCTGTGGAAAGGACAGTACTAGGAGAAATATACACATAACAAACAAAATTCAGAGAAACTAATGGGGATGATTGGATTATTGCAAAAAAATTCTGGGCATCAGTGCCTAGCCAAATATATATTCAGCACAATACCAAGCATCGGTTCACTAGACAAAAACCAACAAAATTAGAATAACCCAACTAAACTTCACAAGTCTTGGAGCCCAAATTCAGAGAAACAAGCAGTTAATTTTCAAGGAAACAAACAAACAAAATCCAAAATTCAGCAACATACACGCCAAAACAGCAAAATCCAGTAGCTAAATCAACAACATCCACCCAAAAACAGCAAAATTCAACAGCTAAATCAACAAAAAATAGCAACCCAGCTAAATCAGCAAAAAATTAGAACAATTTTGTTTGTCAAAACAAACAAGTAATATACAAAACCAGTCTAGTAAAGATGAGAACTGTAGTCAGAAAAATAATAGATATAGTAGGGATAAGAGGATGAAGAAATATTAGACAAAGATAAATCCAAAACTTTATGGCTAAAAAATCAGAATAATTTTGTCTGTCTATGTCCATACCGATTTACACCCTACTTATAAAAATTAATGATACAAATTAATAACAAACTAAATTGAAGATAACAATTAGACCACACACAACAACAGAAAAAAAATAAAAATTTAATAAAATTAAGTAAATTATTAATGCAACTGAATCAAATTAAGTTCAATTTAATAAAATTAAGTAAATTCCTAATTCAACCGAGTCATATTGAGTTCAATTTAATAAAATTAAATCAATTCCTAATTCAACTGAGTCAAATTGAGTTCAAATAAGTAAAATATCAATTCAATTGACTTCAATTTACAAAAATTTTAATTTAGTTGAGTCATTTTGAGTTCAACTAAGTAAATTCCTAATTCAACTAAGTTAAATTAATATCAATTTAATAAAATTAAATAAATTCCTAATTCAACTTAGTCAAATTGAGTTCAAATGAATAAAATTGAGTAAATTCCTATTTCAACTGAGTCAAATTGAGTTCAAATAAATAATATACCAATTTAATCGAGTTCAATTTAGAAAAATCTTAATTTAGTTGAGTTAATTTGAGTTCAATTAGTAAAATTAAGTAAATTCCTAATTCAACTGGGTCAAATTGAATTCAAATAACTAAAATATCAATTTAATTGAGTTGAATTAAGTTCAATTTAGAAAAATTCCAATTTAGTTAAGTTAAATTGAGTTTAATTTAATAAAATTAAATTAATTCTTAATTCAGTTGAGTCAAATTGAGTTCAAATAACTAAAATATCAATTTAATTGAGTCTAATTAAGTTCAATTTAGAACAATTCCAATTTAGTTAAGTTAAATTGAGTTTAATTTAATAAAATTAAATAAATTCCTAATTCATTTGAGTCAAATTGAGTTCAAATAAGTAAAATACCAATTCAATTTAGAAAAATCTCAATTTAGTTGAGTTAATTTGAGTTAAATTAGTGAAATTTAGTAAATTCCTAATTCTATTGAGTCAAATTGAGTTCAAATAACTAAAATACCAATTCAATCGAGTCTCATTAAGTTCACTTTAGAAAAATCCCAATTTAGTTGAATAAAATTGAGTTCAAATTAATAAAATTAAGTAAATTCCTAATGCAACTAAGTCAAATTGAGTTCAAATAAGTAAAATATCAATTCAATTGAAATTCAATAGTTACATTATATTGTTACTTCTTTTGATTATTAATAAAATATTTTACTATAATATTGTTTAGTGAACTATGAACATTTATTCTTATAAGATGCTTCTAGAATAATTATTTTAAAATTTATATAAATTTATCAATATATTTTATCGTATTTCACACTTTGAATTTTTTTTTTTATAAAAAAGGATGATTATATATTTTTAAGGCTTACTTTGGGCATACATAATTGTACATGTTTTAAAAAAAAAAAAAAAATATAAACGGGTCGAACCGGGTTACTGACGGGTTTTACCAGCAGGTTATAAACGGGTCGGGTTACCGACGGGTTTTTTACAAAACCCGAATCCGACCCGAATCCGCTTCGGGTTTTAGTTTTTAGTCCCAAACCAGACCCAAACCCATTTTTTAAATATCCCAAACCCGCCCCAGCTTGGTCGGACCAGGTCGGAACTCGGCCAAGTCGGACCATTTTGCCATCCCTATGGGTGAGTGATTAGTGAAATTGAAATTAAGAAGGACGACTTTGATTTATAAGCACAAACACACATTCACTATGAGAAATAGGTTAATTTTTTACTTTATAGTTGAAAAATAATTTTGCCGCAATAAAAGGGGAGAAGATGAGTTGTTATGGTTGAAATGGAGAAAATTGAAAAAAATGTTTTTCAGAAAATAAAATGCAAAAAAAGGTTCTTTGATCTAAGTAACCGGGCTTTGGTATCACAAATATTACTGTTCGTATTTAAAGGGGAGAAGACTTGTCACGCCCCGTTATTCCTGAGACTCCAATCAGGAGAATCAGTGAATACTGGGGTATGACGTCATAGAAAACGACAACCAAAATGAACGATAACATCGAAATACATGGAATATGAATGAAATTGAAGTATTCCATGTCATCTGAGTGATAGAAACTCAGTACAGAATTCTAATAAAAATCCGGCAGAGTTCCGTTTGTAAATGGAACATTCGGACAACCCAACAACAACACAACGAAAGAACCTGCCCATAATAACAAAAATAAAAGAAATGGCATGTAGCCTAACATTCCAGAAACCTACTAGGGCCGAGGTAGTGGAAAAGAATACCAATACCTCTCCAAAACCCTTCTAAAATCAATAGAGCCCCAAATGCTCAAATGAAATTATAAAGAAAATCAGATAGCGATGCCGAAAAGGTATAAAGGCACCCCAAAACAACAAATACCAACTGAGCCACCAAGCTCAAATAAGAATACAAAAAACTCGATGGTAGTGCCAAACTGATACAATGGCACCCCAAAATAATAAATACATGAACTGAGAATCCAACACAAGGGAATCTGCCAACAACCTGGCTCCTAGGAGAATGAAAGAATACACAAATGTAACTACGAAAAAAGTAACAAAACTACCATCCCAAAATACCCGTATCGTCGCTGCCGAGCATAAGCCGTGCTGTGTCTACCTGTAAACCTGCAACCTGTGTGGGGGTGAGCACAACCTCGGGGGCTCACCATAATATCAAAACATCACACTCATAGCCGTCTAGAAAGCGTTAACCATCCCGTGTGCATGCATCTATCCTAGGTCAGTCAATCGTCTCATATGGCACCCCGCCAATCCGAGACCCCATCAATAACCTCAAGTATACTACGAAAATCATCACTACATGTCAACGAAAACATAAACAACACATATATCTACGTACCTATATATATATACGTCATGTACGTAACTAAGCCTGTCACCTAGGCCTATAGACAAACAGTTTGAACTCCACTCTCATCTAGAGATATAACGAGACTAAGTATCTACCATACCGTGCACCTAGCATGCTACTTAAGGTTCCTAGGAGGTAAATAGGTCACTCCTTAGGACTACCGTAAGGGAATAACCATTCTTCCACGTACAACAACCAATGAACCAACCTGTTCACTCGAAGAAACATGAAAAGAGAAGGTACTATCTCCACACCGGATTCGGTAACCAACCGAACTATCTCTAACTCACACTGCCTATCTAGGCACTAGAATGGGGTATTGGAGTCGTTTAGTCCCAAACAGATGCCATGGTCCTCGGGTTTTTAAATAAAAATGTTGAACCCCGAAGGATTCAACCGGTTTTTAAGAATAAGTTAGGACCCAGTCAAATATTATTTGGTTCCAACGTCTCCGAACCCAACCGAAACAACAGGATTCACAGTAGGTGTGTGTATGTCAACATCACAAGTCCGGGCTCAAGCCCAAGGAATAACTATACGGACCAGAAGAACTACTAAAGTTCAAACCAATAACCATTTCAAAATCACTTTTAAACTTCTTTCAAATCTGGTCCTAATACCTTTAACATTTATTTAAAAATTTATAAAAATAATTCTGAAAGAATGCCTAAACAAAACCGGGCACAGGAAGGAATCCTAGACGTCAAGCTAGGAGAAACCTGGATTTCTCGACCTTTACGATGCTGAGATCTCGGAACTAACCTTGAAATTTATAGAACAGGGGCAACCCGTGCCCTAATTCACCGATTTTATAAAACAATTTCAATTAATATTTTCAAAAATTCCTTTCAAAAGCGAATTTGCATTCGATACTCTTGGTCCCAAGAATTTAAACATATTTTACGAAACAAGTTTTTGATTTCTGGCTTTCAAAAATAGTCAACGGGCACCAGGGTAATTAAAGAACACGATTTATAAAAATTCAAAAAAACTTTAAGTTTTCAAAACTTTGAGAAAACTCTAGTTTGATCCCAAAGATCCAAACCATGACCCATATTTCAAGGTACCGGAATAACCACGGTTTAATACTCAAAAATACTTCTACAAATGGGAGGAAAGAATCACAACCCATAAATAACGACAGTTTGAAATAGAGAGACGACAAGATTTATAAGCCTAGGGCAACCTTTAAATTTCTAAACTCCTCACACCACCGAAATGGTCTAACAATCAACCCGTAGTGGTACCACTCACCAACTACGAAGGCCTATATGGCCGAACATCATAGACTCAACTAAGTCCCAATATACTGTTACCCAGCTCAACTAGAGCCTAACATAGGGGGAACCCTTACTCCCCAAGGTCACTTAACTTTTTAACTTTAAGTTTTCACGTTTTCCCTTTACACTAGGAATTTCACACTTTCATTATAGTTTAACCATGGTTAGAACATCCATCACAAATATCGCGCCCTAGCGCCCAAGAGAATAATATGAATCTTTAATTAAAATTTCAAATATAACCAGCTCAACATCAATAAGCAATAATAACCGATAAGAACATGTCAATATGAATGTCAATGAAACGTCAATGCAATGACAATTCAACTCCAATGCAATCCTAGCCACTAAAGGGTGAAACAAATATCCAAGAATCCCAAAACGTTCACTGCTGGGGCAACAAACCCACAACAGGAAGGGTGGGCGTCGCCAAAGAAAGTGTAGGGACCACAAGCCCGCCCGCGAACGGGAAAATGAGGCCCAAGCTCTCACCCCCAAATGTCTAGAGAATTGAGAGTTACTAGCTCCCTGGGTGTTAGACTACCCCCTGGCCAGTTGTTGCGACATTCCAAACGATCCAGACCTGTACGTGATATAACTGAGGCATGCAACGTGCACCGAAACAATATGTATATAACATGGTGCTATATGAATGCAAAATGCCTCCATATGAATTTAATATTCTTAATAACACGGCATAAAAACCAAGCAATCTCATAAAAAACATGCTTTACAATTTCAAATATACAGTAAATCAATTTCCATTTTATGACAGAAATAATCGGGTTCTCAATTACCAAATATTTATAGATTTTATATGCCAGCATGCTTTTAATTAAATTCCCAATAATTATTTTCAAATTAATTCGCCTCAGGGAAAATTAGACAATTAAATTCGCAATTTAATTTCTTTATAATTTACGAGAAAATCAATAAGGGAACTAAAATTAAGTCTAAGTATAACATCCCTTATTCTCGTAAATCCCCTAACATATTTTAATTTCTAATAAAATATAATTAATAGGGGATAAATAAAGTAATCGAATTTACGTCCACATATACCTGCTATAAACCTATTTCGAACTCAAGGGGGGTCCTAAACCGCCTATAACGATTTAATTCAAATAGGTTTATAATTATTTTAACTTCTCCGAGAAATAAAATCTATTTAATTTTCTCATGGGAAATAATCTACTTAATTTCTCCGAAGTATTTCTATTTCCACCAATCATCTAATCCAACTATGGGTATTTTATAAATTTTATAAAATTCCTAGATTTCTGTCTACTGCTAGGAATTTAATTAAATATTTTTATTTACCCATAAACATACAACGGGGATTAATTAACGTTTTCTACGCACTATTAGTGAGTGCCAGATATGCATATATATATAAGAATATATATATATTTTCCCACCTAATTATATACGCTTACAAACAGTCCCGCCGTGAACAGTACCGGCCGTGAATAGTGCTAGCCGCCCAAAGTCGTTCGAAAAATATTTCGAATATGCTACAATGACCGCATTACCGTCCTATTCAATATAGTTGAAACCCGTTAGCAATTGATTAACAATTTTGAACAAATCTACAAAAAATGAAACTGAAAATCATACCGATAATCTGAAATTCCTGGAGAACCGCTCAACGGTTTCGCACCAATTTCGAATATATCGTGTACGACGTCGAAAGCAAGCTACCCTCAAAGTTTTGCGCCAAACAAAGCCTGACTCGGCACTGAGTCGACCAGACTCAGTCTGACCGAACACGGTTCTGTTCGTCACTTCCATACGCGGCCACGAACACCACCACGCCGTCGTCGTCACTGGTCTTCTCTCCGATGAACAGCCAAGTCACGATTTAAGCTGCGACCCAGCCATCCAACTTCAGTTCCCTCTCTCTTCGACAACCCATCTCTCTCTCACTCTCAATCGGCCATAGGAAAGGATGAAGAAACTGATACTGTCGTTCATCAAGGAGAAGGGGTGACAGATTCATATTCATTCTGATACTCATGTGTATATGTAAAAATGCTAATTACAAAAGTGACTCTTCTTTCTTCCCAAATCACATTATCACCCCTACATACCCATATATATATACTTATGTCTAAATTACACTAACAACTCTCCAATTTTTCATAATTACTAAAATAACTTTTCAATTCCCATATTTACATGTGTGACTCTCATGTCTTGCCAATTCACATTTTAATCCCCAAGACATATATTATATCTCTCTCTATATATATATCCATTTTCCATTAATATATATATATATAATTGCCCTTTTTGATTAATAACAAATAAATAATTATTATTGCATAAATAAAATAAGTCCCGTAAAATATACCGGGGACACTCAAATAATTCCACGTGAGCCCATAAAATTCACCGGACTCCAAATAAATAATATAGGTCCAAATAAAACTCTGGGGCACAAAATTTATCCACCAATTAACTCACCGAAAACCCCACGGTACTCCGAATAACTAATAACGTCCGGAATAAATAATTCGGCTATATAGTCGGATATACAGTAAAATAAATCACAAATCGACTCGCACTGTATATCACGCGAACTCGAAAAATAAACGGGATACCCAATAATCCCAAAATATATCGGGACCCTCCAAATAATAACACGTGAACCCGTAAGTCCACGGGACGCCAACCAAATATTATAAGCCCGAATAAATACTCCGGGTTATAAAACCAATCACCGAAACCCCGAATAAAGTCTGAACTCACCGAGACTCCTAAAATCACTGGTCGTAGCCCAGTCAAAGCACTAAACTCAACCATTGAAACTAAACCGCGTAGCCCCTAACAATAAAGCCCACGAACCAAACGCATCCTTAACAACTCCGATTCAAATCGCAACGCCGAATAAACCAAACGCATCGTCTAGTCGAAATACTAAACGCTACAGGTTTAAAAAAAATTGCATTAACACTTATCACGTACGTATAAACATGGAAAAACGAGCATAGAAATACAAATACACATAAGCACGTAAGTCAAACAACAGAGGCACATAGACACCTAATGCCACATTAATACATAGGGCATCAACACACAACACGTATATACAAACATAAATAAAATAAGCGAAAGGGCTATCAATACTCTTAAGCATGTCAGCTAAACAAGGCACATACTAACCCCATAACCAGGGGAAACAAAAACGTCGAACCCCTAAAGAACTAACTACCGAACTCAAATCACTGAGTCGAAGCCCTAAGCGGCAAGTGTCGAAACAAATCCGTTTAGTCGATAACACTAGTTGTCAATCATCATAACTCAATCACGTAGTCGATAACAAGAACACACGTAAGCGGTTCACCAAGTCCGAATCTACTAAACGTTACTGTCAAGTCACATAGTCATCATCGATACTCCACAAAGTCGTTAAGGTGATGATCGCCAAGTCACACAATCGAATCCAAGCGTAAACACGAAAAATTTACTCATAAAATACACAGAGTAACCATGACATCATGAACAAGTGACGTCATCACCGAAAATAAATCAGGAATAATTCAGAAAAAAAGGGAAAATGAAACGGAGTGTTACAAGACTGATGAACATAAAACCCATGGAAGAAGCTCGGGTCCAGTTGGTTGGGACTAAAAATCCTCATTGAAAAGTTTGGAGACTTAGAAAGAAAAAAAGGGATGAAAAATGGAAAGATGGAAATAGTACGTTTTTACTAAAAATGACAAAGTTTGATCAATGAAGTAGGAGAAAAGAAGCTGAAATATTATAGTTGAATGTTCACAAAATCACAGAAGGTTGTCTGGATTTTAAGTAGAAAGTAGCAAAGTCATTCATTCAAGTGGGGACCATTCATAATACGAAGCTTGATATAATTGTTATTTGGAAGTGAGTGGGAATATTTGCATTCATATTATCTTGTGTATTGTATCATAGCTTATTTGACCTGTGAGTGTGAACTCATGAATGCGTACGTATAAAATAATTGAGATGTTTATAGGTACCATCACTGGAAACCTTCACGAGACTTCACTCGTCCACTAGGGGTAATCTAGGGGTTTAAAAGGCTTATTACACGTGCTAAGTGTAATCATTGACCCTCACTAAAACAGGGGATTAGGTTAGAGTAGATAGGTTAAATAGCATAAGAATCATCATAGATAGTTTCTCTGAGTTTATTACTAAGGGACTAACAATATGTAAGTTTGGGGGTGTGATAGCTGCTCAATATTGGTCATTTTTTGCCCATATCTTCCGTTTGTTATATCTTTACATTCCGTTATTTTGTTTTTTTATTTCGTTTCTATGTTTAAGCACATTTCAGGAGCATAATGAAGAAACATAGCTAATCTCGTTGAATTAACTGAGTTCGTGTTCGTTTCTATCTTGAGAAAGGAGTCAAGGAGTGTGTTCGAGAAAAATAGTAGTTAACGGAGGGCGAAAATGTCATTTCCAGACAATATCACTTCACCGGAGGGCGAAAACGTCATTTTTCGGAGCCGCAACTTCAAGATTCATAGCAAGGTAGTCGACGGAGTTCAAACAGAGTAATTATCAAGAAAAATGGTTTCCAGGGGTTTCCTATGCTCTACCCTACGTTCACAGTTGCTAAAGGAGGTTGGAAGCAGCAAAACAGAGCACAAGGAGCGTACCTTGGCTCCTAACCTATGCTTGGGCGTATTGAACAGTATTTTCTGCACAATTTTCATCCAACTTCGGGCAACCATATCTCAGTCAAATGAGGTCATTCTTAGGCCTAAAATCAATATCTTGAAGTTCTCTTTCCAACGATATACTGCATGCATCCAAAAAATTGGTAGAACTCAAGTTATGATCAAAAGAGTGAGAGGTGTTCTGCAAAAAAAGATGGAAATTTCAATTTCGGGCTGAAATCCTATTTTGACCTAGATTGATTTGTTTTCACTCGGATGACTTCAAGTTCGACCCTAAGACCTCTATACATGTAATATACACATATTATACATCAGATATGAGGGTTTTTCTCTGTTGAGTGTGAAATTACCAAAAAGGGTAATGCTATTCTCCAAGTTAGGGTTTTCCTCAACTTTGTCTATAAGTACCATGCTTTGCTACAGATTTTAGAGAGCTTCTTGGCATGTATAATTTTCAGAGCCGCCTCCAGAGATTCATCTTCTTCAAAAGGGAGGAGTCATTCAAGACTTAGTGATCCGGAGAAAATGGCCATGGAAGGCGATTCTACATCAACGATGCAAATTCTCTCAGGCATGATCAAGTAACTCGGTATCTAGGGTTTTTTCGCAAAACCCTAGCCAAGTAATGTAGTTTTTATTTTATTCAATTGTAGAGAGGGGAAACTGTGACTATACTCTGATGATTGTGTTATATGAGAGACCGTTTTTATTCATGATACAAGTTTATATATTTGAATTGATTCTTGTCTTAGACTTTTCAAATATATTTATCTTATACAATCACAATTATTCACTATGGGTTAGAACTCGGATGCTTAATCTGTGATTTTCTACACAATGGTGGTCATAAAACTCGAAACCCTAGGTTAACATAGGTCATGCCCTAACAACCTGATATAGACATGCTTTAGTTTATTTTCATGCTTTAATTTAATTTTCTGCATTTACTTTCTATTAGTAGTCGGCATGCAGTAATCAGTTTAGTCTTGAGATGGGTTGTCGCGATCCGATTGAGTGTAATCCTTTTTGGGGTTAAACTGCTGGCGCGGTCCGACATGATTCACAGTCAATGGATCGCCCTCATGCAATTGATATATAATTTGAACTATGTTATGCGGTTAGTGGTGGAGTGACGAAATCCTAGTTTTCACTCTCTCTGAATCATAACCATTATTTATTATTGATTTCTGTTTTATTTTCATTAGTATTAAATAATTCACAAAACAAACTCTTTTTGGAAAAAAATAATTCAGTGTTTTTAGACTATTGAAATGAACAATCCTCATCTATGTGGGATCGATATTCCCCTACTTAAGAAAAATTATATACAATTGATCTGTGCAGTTGCAGAAGGGTAAAACCTAAAGTGTCGTTAAGGTATCGTTTTTAACCACATATTTTGCACACACCTGATGCCCACCAATAAGCGGGACCATACCAGTTTCTTTTGTCAAAATATCATAGTTCTGGATCTGAAAAGCATCCCCGTCGATTTCAATCATCTTGGTTCCAATCATTTCCTTCTTGGCTAGAGTATTCTCCCTCAAATGATGCTGCATATTGCCTACTTTACTTTCTTTTTGCAAAGAAACTACCTGTGCGTTCAGGAAGCAATGCATTTATTAATGAGGGATTTCGAAGTTGGAAGAAAGTGAAAGATGGAAAGAGGTGTTCTTTTTTAACTCATGTGGGAGAAGATCTTTTCTAATCTCATAACATTGCCGAGAGTTGTTGTAAGGATTTAATGAATGAATCTTGTCATATTGATAAAGTTATGGAAAAACAAACAAATTGCAAATAATCATTTGAGATTGAAGATCTCAATTGATGTGGTTTGATGGCTTACTTGTCAAGGTCAAGCTTTTAGAGGGCATGATGAAAGCATCGAATCAAGTAACAGGGGAAACTTTATTGAAATGATAATGATCTTAGCCACGTAAAATGATGAGGTCGCTAAAATTGTTCTTGAAAATGCTCCAAACAATGCACAATATACTTCACCAGATATTCAAAAAGAGATTTTGTATATTGTTGCTAGAAAAGTGAGAAGTAAGAGCCGTGAAGATATTGGAGATGTGAAGTTTTGTATTGTTATTGATGAAGCGCGTGATGAATCCAAGAAAGAGAAAATGGATCGTCTTACGGTACGTCAATAAAGATGGTGTTTTACAAGAATGTTTCTTTGATCTTGTGCATGTTAAAGATATAACATCGTTGAATTAAAAAAAAAAGAAATTTTGGTGGTTCTTTCTCACCATAACCTTAGTGTTCACAATCTCCGAGTTCAAGGTTATGACGGTGCTAGGAATATATATGGTCAATGGAATGGTTTGCAAGCATCATTTCTCAATGATTGTCCCTATGCATATTATGTTCATTACTTGGCTCAACGACTACAACTAGAATTAGTTGCCACATCTAGAGAACTGATTCATGTCCATAAATTTTTTTCGAAGCTGAATTTCATTGTTAATATCATTGAGCTTCTTGTAAAAGAAACGATGAATTGCAATCAGCTCAAGCAATTGACATTATGCAATTGGTAGCTCTTGATGAACTTGAGACTGGAAGAGGAGCTAATCAGATTGGTACTTTGCAACGACTTGGAGATACTCGTTGGAACTCCTATTTTATTCGGTATGTAGTATGATAAGGTTGTTTGACCCTACATGTTCAGTTCTTGAAAGCATAATTGAAGATAGATCATCCAATTTTCTATACGAGGGGATGCTGATGCTGCTCATGATAGCCTTACATCATTTCAGTTTCTATTTATTTTGCATTTGGTAAAAGAAATTATGGGAATAACCAATAGTCTTTGCCAAGCTTTGCGACAAAAATCTCAAGCCATTGTAAATGTTATGCATTTGGTTTCCAGTACTAAAATGCTACTTCTGAAGTTGAGAGAAGAAGGTTGGAGTAACTTATTTGGGATTATAAAAGTATTTTGTGGGCACCACAACATTGACATCCTGATATGAATGCCCCTTATAGAAAATAAATAAATGGTAAATCACATCATCAACAATAGAATATCACACTTGAGCCTCACTATAGGATTGATATATTCTATGGCGCAATTGATTCACAGTTGTAGGAGCTAAATAAGAGATTAAGTGAAAAGGCAATGGAGCTTATTATTCTTAGCTCGTCTTTGGATCCTAGAGATGGTTACAACAAGTTCTTTAAAATTGATGACATCTGCAAGCTTGGAAAAAAGTTTTATCCCGGAGATTTCACAAACCAAGAGATTGATCTTTTGAAATATCTGTTGCAACATTATGAGTTTGATATACCTACGCATCCAATTCTACAAAATTTACCAACAATTTCTTAACTTTGCAGAGGAATAGTAGAAATAGAGAAGTCAAAGATTTATTATTTGATTGACAGGTTAATTCGACTTGTCTTGACTCTTCCCGTTTCCACGGCAACCACAGAAATGGCATTTTCGATAATGAAAGTTGTCAAAACACAACTTTGCAACAGTATGGGGGATGATTTTCTTACCGACTACGTAAGTTTCAATATTGAAAAAGAAATTGCTTGGACCTTCAACTCAGATTCTATTATAGATGATTTTTATTCTTTGAAAAATTATCGAGCTCAACTTTTATAGGAGATTTAGCGAGCTCAACTTTTGTAGGAGATTTTGGCTAATTATATCTTTCTATGAGCTTAAAGTGATTTTGCAAGCAAGTTTGGCCTCCCTTATGTTGGAATCCTGGCTTCGCCCCGACACCCAACTCAAGACATGAGATGGATTCGGCTCATACTTGCGAAACATAGATACATGAAAAATATTATGAACCCCCGACAACTCTGGTGGCAATGCTAAACGGTATGCCACCTTGCCGACATAGTCTAAAATCTCGAAAAGACCAAGGAACCTTACCACTCTTCCCGAACCGCATCAAACCCTTCCGAGGTGAGACTTTTAGAAACACGTTATCATTAGCCTCAAAGAACAAGGGATGCCTACGTCGATCTGTGTAGTTCTTTTGTCAGTTCTGTGTTGTAATCAAGTGTTGTCGAGCAATCCTAATCTTCTTGGTTGCCTCATGAACCATATCGGGTCCCAAAAGTGCAACATCACCAACCTCGGCCCAACAAGTCGGTGATCAACATGGTCTATCGTACAATGCCTCAAAAAGTGTCATCTGAATGCTGGACTGATAATTGTTATTTTACGCGAACTCTGCTAAATGAAGATGATCCTCCAAACTTCCTCTAAAATCAATGGCACAAGCATAAAGTATATCATCTAGAATCTAGATGGTACGCTTTAACTGGCCGTTTGTCTGAGGATGGAAAATGGTACTAAATCATACATGCATGTCCAAGACAGTCTAGAAAGCCTTCTAAAACCGTGACACGAACCGTGGATCCTGATCCGAAACAATGGTAACCGGAACCTCTTGAAGTATAACAACCTCTCTTATGTACAGCCTACTAAGAATATCTACAGTATCCGTCTCATAAATAGGTAGAAAATGTGGAGTCTTTGGCAGTCGATCTACGATCACCCACTCTGTATCCTTCTGATTCTTCATCTTCGATAACCCTGTCACAAAATCCATTTAAACATACTCCCATTTCCACTCTAGAATTGGTAATGGGTTCAACAACCCGGTAGGTCCTTGGTGCTTAACCTCAACCTATTGACAAGTAAGACAATGGATCACAAAATCTGCAATAGATTTCTTCATTCCTTGCCACCAATAGGGACGTCGAAGATTTTGATACATCTTCGTTGTACTAGGGTGAACTCTCACAAAACCTCATCACAGCATGCCTGCGGTACATAAAGTAATCCCCTGAAATGATAACCCCCGTCGGACTACAGAACCCAATCGTTAACAACCTTACCACTAGCAATGCAAGTGCAAACTGAGCCAATGCTGTCACCCAGTCCCTGAGCCTCTGTCACACGGCCCACAAGTGAAGGTTGCGCTACTATATTAAACAAGGTCCCTTGTGACTCCCCATTATCACGGAACTGAAGGCCAACTCTGCGATGTCCTCCATCCCCCTCCTCTCGCGAATGAAGATGCTAGATAACGATACCTACGACTTGCGACTCAACGCGACTGCCACTACGTTACCCTTTCCCGGATGATACTAGAGTGTAAAGTCATAGTCTTCCATATACTCAACCCATCGACGTTGTCATAGATTCAAGCCCCATTGTATAACGATGTACTGTAAACTCTTGTGATTGGAGAAGACCTCAAATATTTTACCATACAAGTAGTGTCGCCATCCCTTAAGTGCATAAAGGACCGCTGCAAGCTCTAAATCGCGTGTCGGATAATTCCGCTTGTGAGTCTTCAACTGTCGAGACCCATAAGCCACAACTCTCCCGGACTGCATAATTACACATCTTAATCCCTCATGAGAAACATCATAGTAGATCAGATAACCAATATCGCGCTCAGGAATAATCAAAACCAGCGCTGTATTTAAATGTATCTTCAACCCAAGGAATGCTTTTTCACACTTATCGTCCTACACAAACTTAACACCCTTTCGCGTGAGGTGATTCATAGGAATCACTAAACGAGAAAAGTCCCTCACAAACCGTTGATAGTAACCTGGAAGCCAAGGAAACTATGGACCTCAAAAATATTAGTCGGACGATTACAACTCATCACTGCCTCTATTTTTAAAAGAACTACCGAAATACCACCTCTGGAAACAACATGCCCCAAAAATCTAACTTCTTGAAGCTAAAAACTCACATTTTTCGTACTTAGCATACAACCGATGCTCTATTAGGATTTGAAGAACGGTCCTAAGATGAACCTCGTGTTCACTTTATGTAGTTGAGTACACAAGAATGTCATGAACGAACACTAAAAAAACTCTGTCCAAGAACTCATGGAAAATACGATTCATGGGATCCATGAATGCCGCCAGTGCACGAGTCAAACCGAAAGACGTCACTAGAAACTCAAAGTGACCGTAACGAGTGCGTAAAACGGTATTTAGAATATCCTCATCTTTGACTCACAGCTAATGATAACCGGACCTTAAGTCGATCTTAGAGAAAAACTTAGATCCCTTCAGTTGATCGAATAAGTCATCAATTTGTGGCAATGGATATCTAATTATCATAAGAATAACATAACAACAATGCAAACATAATGATCATCATAAACACTCTCCCCTTTTACCCCTGAGAATATACTCCCCCTTACTAAATACTTCTCCCCCTTAACCAAACAATCTCTCCCCCGTACTCAATATATCTCCCCCTTTTCGTCACTGAAATGACAAACAAAGATATATCAATCAAAACATAGGGAAACCTGAAAATGTAAACATAGGGAAAAAAGAATATAAGAGACTCTAGATAATCAAATCCAAGCACTAAATACAAAGATAAAGTACTCTACAAGATTATGTCCAGATTCTCGAGTAACAACTATCTCTACAATGCATGTCCCTAACACTAAATGAATGCATAATTTCATGAATAAAAATAAAATAAAAATAAATTTGTATTTTTAAATATGTGAGCAAGGCAATAGAGACAAGAAGTTAATTATTAATACATCATATTCTCAGATCTAACTCAGTCATTATACACGATAGTGAAGAAAATCAACACACATACCCTATAAACTCAAGAATGCACAAGTCAACTTTTGAAAATATATATATATAAATTCCCATGTGCAAGCACTAAAGTAAAATAAAAACAACACACACTAATTTTGATAATCTCCTCACCGACCTTGATGATAATTCAGTCCAAAATCCATACTAGAGGTCAAATCATTAACTTGGACCTTATTGTCTGTTAAAAGAATACAATATACTACTTTCACTTTGTCACACAATTTAATATTTTCAACCTTTTTACCTTATCCATTTTTAGCTTTCTAAGCTCCGGACTTTCCAGCTAGGATTTTCAGTCCCGACTATCTGGGCCCGAGCTTCTTCCTTGGAATTTATGCTCATTAGTCTTCTCCCCTTTTTACGTGAACACTTTGCTACTTTCTGGTAGGAGGCCCAGTTACTCAGATCAAAGAATTACGTTTACGTTTTGCATTTCTATATGGTGATTATATCATTCTTTCCTCTTTCAACATTACCACAACATTCATAAAGATGCAAAATGTATACCAAATCATAGATCAATCTAGCATAGCTCATGAACCTACATATCACTTCGGGTTAAATGAAAAAAATTAACAATTTCAGCAGGCATTACGATCATCTCTGAAGTAAAACAAGCACCTAAGATTAAGATTTTTTCAACATAAAATAATCATGCCAAGTGAACAGTTAAACTCATCTACTTTCCATATGCATAATTAGTCAAGTAAATATGAGAATACAGTAAAATATGACAACTTTTGTACTCTAGCCAAGCTCATCATCCCCAAAAAACATTTATTTTATGATTTTTTTTCTTTTTAAATGCATGCATGAATAAATGTAATACAAATTCATGATTATCTATTAATTTTAGGAAAATAATGCAATGTGCTCCTAGAATGATAGATAAGAAGATATATTTCTTCATTTAATGACAATGATAAAGGGACAGTGAATTATGTTAAGTATAATATAAAATGGAAATGGAGATGTCAAAACTCTTAACTGTTCTTATCATGGGTGTTATTAGTAGGTACTAAAGGCAATGCGAGTAGGTTGGTTTAAGTGAACAGATTGGTTACAAAAATTGAATGGAAATGAGGTCGCGTGTATATTGTAAGTGGTATGGTCTGTTCA
The DNA here is from genome assembly GCA_963922005.1 of Cornus suecica. NCBI lineage: Eukaryota > Viridiplantae > Streptophyta > Magnoliopsida > Cornales > Cornaceae > Cornus > Cornus suecica. The sequence continues at coordinate 31,126,522 of OY998243.1, read as the reverse complement.
ATTTTAATGGTTAAATAATGAATTTTTTTTATGGTAAACTGATGTATAATGTGAAAGAGTTATTAAATTCTCTCACACGCGGCATTGATAGTGTTTATTTGTTTGATATTGGTATTATTATTATTTTATTTTGGAATGGAGGAAATCACGATGGGCTGACTATTAACGCAGTCTCATTTGTACCATGACATGGAGTTTGGGTACGTGGTTATGGTTCGGCATGGGTTAGTTGCCTATGTACTTATGGTTATTGTATCACCTTCGTTGGTTTGCCTATTGTTTTGTGATTTAATAAATGTTGCACTTATATATATTTTTTGTTAATTGATTTGTGACTTAATTATGGTTGGACTTTATTTACTTTACTTATTGACTTGTGATTTGATTTTGGTTGCGCTTTATTTTTTTATTTATCGACTTGTTGTTTAATTATGATTGTACCTTATTTGTTATGCATATTTTATGGAGGTTATATATTTAGGTGTGGTACTTAGAGTTATAGGAATTATAATATTACTCTTATTTTATAGTGGGTAGATGATGGGATTATTGGTACTCTTTTTGGGATCATGAAGAGTCTACTTTGCTTATGGGTCTGACCCACCGTTGTTGTTTCAGGTTCTTAGCAGTTTCAGCCACAGGGTTAAGGTCTCTTATCATTCATTCGCGAGTTCTTCCATTTTTTACTTCAGTTCAGTGTAGGGTCTCAATTTAGTTATATTTTTTTAGACTCTTGTTTTTTATTAAGGTTTAGGGGTCCATAGATATGGATTCCCGAGTTGTACCCTTTAGGGGTTTTTGATTTCTAAATTTGTTTATTCATGAGAATTAAACTTTTAACATTCTGTTATTCATTAAATATGTCTTTTGCTTCCGTGCTTGTTTATTATTGAGTGTGGATGTGCCTTAGTTTTTGGTATAGGCCTGACCAACCTATGCATGAAAATTAAGGGGTATTATAAAGGATCTTCAAATCCTTTGGGCTGCTCCACATACACCTCCTCATGAAGAATGACATTCAAGAATCCTGTAATACTCCGTTATTTTATTTATTTAAATTGGATATATTTAATTTAATTAATTAATTATAAATTATTTAGTTGCGCTTATTAGCCAATGGGGTATTATATATTTTTGGACCCATTAGAAGAATTAATATATATAATTAAAAGAAACCCTAAGAGGCTTGTATCACGTTCGGTATCAGACTAGAGGGAGAGAGGAGAGACGCTTGGAAGAGAGGAGTAGAAATGCCGATACCGTTTGCGACTCTAAGATCAGGTAAGTTGAATGTTCTTCTCTTCCCATTTGAACCTGTAATCACATCGTCTATTTAATTCATGTGTATACATATATTTGTATTCAAATTTTCTTGAAGAGCTAATACATATATAGATAGGTAGATAGATGCGTGTAATTATATATATATACATGTTGTGTTAGTATATATGCTATATATAAATGGATGTAACGCAACACTATACATATAAACTGTTTTTGTTTCAATGTTGCGGTACTTATTTTGTCATGTTTGCTTCGTGGTTTCCTTGATGCTTGATTTTAGTTATTTGAATTGGTCTCTGACTAACGGATATTTACATTATGATTGGTCCACGTCGCTGGACTTTTGATGAGAACTTCACCCTCCTCCATTGATGTGGTCTAAATTGTCTAGTAATATAATTAGGTACATGTAATGGGCCACGTCTTGAATGGATTATTGTGAATCATAATATGAAATTTTCTTTGAATTAGATTCCTTTATATACACATATATATATGTATGGAACAGGATGTGGATTTCGGAATCTATTAACCAAATAATAAAGAAACTAATATTAATAAATGAATGAGGAAGATGTGGCGGCTGGGAATTTGGTTTAGGTAATGGGTGTCATTAGGGTCTGTAGCATTGGAATATAGTGTAACAAAATCCCATATGCCTTGGTGAATATATATATTAGTACGGGAATGGATATGTGCATGTGTATATATTTATATATTATTTGTGTTGTTTAAAAATAAAAGATGTTAAATCTATATATATTTCTTCATTTAATGACAATGATAAAATTATTATATTAAAAAAAATAAAATAGTTTTAAAACTAAAATAGAATTATCAAATCCTATATATATATATATATATATTTATATATATTTCATCTAATGGGTGTCATACGGTGTGTGCTTATATTTTTGATAGGGGCAATCTGTTCAATTTTCTAAGATGAAATAATGTGATCTTGAAATAGTGACATTGTGTATTATGTGAAAGAATTAATAAATACTTTCACACGTGACATGAATAGTGTTTTTTATTTTATTTTTATTGGTCTTTTTATTGTTATTTTATTATGGAATGGAGGGAACCACGATGGACTGACTATTAAGATAGTCTCATCTATACCTTGACATGGAGATCGGGTACATGGTTATGGTTTGGCACGGGTTAGTTGCCTATGGACGTGGTTTAGTTATTGTATTGTTTTATTTGGTTGCCTATTGTTTTGTTATTTAATTATGTTGCACTTTATCTGATTTGTCTATTTTCTGGATGGTAGTTAATTAAGATTTGTGCTTAAAATAATAAAAATTACAGTTTTACTATTATTTTTGGATGGAGTAGAGGATAGGATTATTGGTACTCTGTTTGGGATCATGTAGAGTCTACTTTGCTCGTGGGTCTGACTCACCATTGTTAACATTTCAGGTCCTCGGTAGTTCTAGTTAGAGGGTTGAGGGTTCATCTCGTTTCTTTTTCAGATATTCAGCTTTTTGCTTTATTTTAGTGTAGGGACTCTATATTAGTATTTTTTTCGGACTTATATTTTCGTTCATGGTTTTAGGGGTCCATAAATATGGGATTCCCAAGTTGTACCCTTTGGGAATTTGAATTTCTTAATTTGTTTATTCATGAGAATTAAACTTTTGAGATTCTGTTATTTCTTAAATATATCATTTGCTTCCATGCTTGTTTATTATTGAGTGTTGATGCACCTTAGTTTTCGGTATAGGTCTGGCCAACCTATGCATGAAAATTAGGGGGTATCACAAATGAACTCTTTACATTCATCTGATATAACTTGAATCCAAGATGACATGCAATAGAAAATAAAATCCGAATAGATTCAAGTCTAGCAACTGGAGCGAAAGTCTCATGAAAATCTATACCTCCATTTGAGTATAACCTTGAGCAACAAGCCTAGCCTTATTCCTAACTACTGTACCATTTTTATCATTTTTATTCTTGAATATCCATTTGGTACCAATCACATTCATCTCCTTCAATCTAGGCACAAGATACCACACATCATTTTTAACAAACTGCTGAAGTTCTTCTTACATAACATTTATCCATTCACTATCTTGAAGAACTTCTTTGACATTTTTAGGATCTAAGCAAGATGTATAACATCCATACGAAAATTCATTTCTTGTCTTTCTACGGGTCACTATCATCTTATCAACAGATCCTATGACATTATCCAAAGGATGGTACAACTTTACCGTTGCAAATGGTTCTTTAGAAGGAGTAGCTTGAACATCACAAGTTCGATCATGTGATTTTATAGGACTAGAAATATCATCATGAACCACGGTGTCCTCTTTACCAGCATCTGAAGAAAACAACGACTCACTATCTTCCTCCTCAATAGACATTAAAGGTTCTTAAACACTTGAGTCATCAACCAATACATTGAAAGATTCCATCATCATTTGAGTTCTAAGGTTAAAAATCCTTTATGCCTGACTCGTAAATGAATACCCAAGAAATATTCCTTCATCACTCTTAGACTCAAATTTCCCAATGGACTCCCGATCTCTAAGAATATAGCATTTTGCTCCAAAAACCTTAAAATATTTCACATTCGGTTTCTTTCCATTCCACAGTTCATAGGAAGTTTTTTACGTGACAGGCGTAAGATAGACTCTATTTAAGGTGTAACAGGTTGTGTTCACTGCCTCTGCCCAAAAATACCTAGGAACTTTCCTATCATGTAGCATAACATTAGCCATCTCTTAAAGAACCCTATTATTCCTTTCAACCACTCCATTTTATTGTGGAGTATGTGGTGCTGAAAATTCATGTTTTATTCCTCTTTCAATCCAAAAAGTATCAATCTCTGAATTTTGAAACTCCCTTCCATGATCACTCATCACTCTAGTAATGTGATAATTCTTCTCAGTCTGAATTTTTAAACAAATTTTTTTAAAATTTTCAGCAACTTCAGATTTTTCACTCAGAAATCCAACCCATGTAAATATAGAGTAATCATCTACCATCACAAAAATATACTTCTTACCACCTTTGATCATGGTCCGAGTGAGACCCATTAGGTCAATATGCAACATCTCTAAAGGTCTAGAAGTACAAATGGTATTTTCTTCTTGTGCTGACGTCTAACATGCTTACCTTTCTGACATGGTCCACACATAATCCCTTTTCCCAAACCAAGCTTAGGAACACCTTTGACAATTTCGCTCTTAGTGATTTTTGTTAAATCCCAAAAATTAACATGTCTCATTTGCTGATGCCAGATTTCAACCTTATCAAGTTTTACTTTATTGCACGATAATTTAGAATCAGGAATAATGCAATAACAGTTATCAGATGAACACATACCTTCCATGACGGAATTTCCAGAATAGTCAATGATTGAATACTTATCAGGAAAGAAATTGACATTATGATTGTTATCACATATCTGGCTTATACTCAACAAATTGGCTTTTCGGTCTTCAACATAAAACACATCTTCTAGTTTAGGTAGACCAGAAACCACAATGGTACATTTCCCTAAAACCTTAGATTTCTCTCCATCACCAAAAGTTACTATCCCACCATGACACTCCTTGAGAAATCCAAACAATGACTTATCTCCGGTCATATGCCTCGAACATCTACTATTCAGATACCAAGGGCTAGAATTACGTGCTCTAAGTGCAGTATGAACTACAAGACAATGTAGCTCACCTTTTCTGACCCATGTCTTCTTCATCGTTGGAGCTCAATTTGCTAGTTTTAACAAATTCTTCACCTCTTCAGTTAACACTATAATTTGATCTTGCACACAATCTCCTTCTTGAGTTTTACATTCCTTCACTGATTTCAAACTTTTTCCTCTTAGCTTTGAGCACAAAGGTTGAATGTGACCTCTTACTCCAAAGTGATGACATATAGGAACAAACCTATATGTCGAACTCCTAGGATATCTTGAGGTAAACGAAGGCTTGCTTTCAACAGTTCTTCTAACATAGGATTGAATATTAGGATTCTAATTCAAATTTCCTTGAGAAGAACTAAATGCTATATGAGAAGCTTTTACAAAGGTGGTTTTCGAAACAACGTTCGAATTGTGCGATACTCCATCAAAACCTAGTCCCTTTGTATTTCCTGCAGATTTTCCAATACTTAACATATGATTAAGCTTAAGAGTTCCACTAGACCATTTATGAATAGTTGAGTTAACATCCTTCAATTCCTTTTCCAAATTACCAATCTTAGCAGATTTATCAACTAATTCCTTCGTGGGACCATCTACTATCTTTAAAGCCTGAGTCATTTCTTGTTTAAAATTATTGAATTCCTCAACTGATTTGGCCATTTGAGTCTGTACAAGATTTAGAGTTTCAGAACTATTGGCTAATTCATCTTTTAAAGAATGTAATTCTTTGTCCATCTAAGACTTTTAGTCAACAGTTTCATGTGATTTTTGTGAAGTTGTGTGGTCTTGTCAAGTAATTTGTCATAAGACTCTTGAAGCGTATCATCACAATTTTCGTCACTTTCAGAACCTTCCTCTCTGGACATTGCCCGATTTGTAGTAACCTCTCTAACCTCCTTGTTTTGAGCAGAAAACAAGGTGAAATTCTCATAATCATCACCTACCTCCAAGTTTGTTGCATCACTAGCTGATCCATTATCAGATTCATCATCCCAACTAACAACTAATCCTTTAGATTTTTTTAACGTGTTTGCACACTATATCATTGACATTCAAAACATTGAGGTTTTTTCTTTTTAAAATTAGACATGTCTCTCTGAGTTTGAGTCTTATTTCTATTTCTACACTCACGCACCTTATCTCTAATTTTTTGTCCTTGGCTATTCTATTTAGCCTTAAAAAAATTGTTCAACCTCTTAGCAAACATGGCAATATCATTCCGACTCAACTCATTTTCTCCATCAGAATCAACATTATCCTCCCTAGTGGTTTTGAAAGATATACTGTTCTCTTTTGTGCCACTCAACTTCTTAGGGGAATTTTTGAACATTTCCATCTCATAGGATTTTAAATTCCTTGCCAATTCTTCAACCTTAATTTCTTTAAGACTCATGACCTCTGATATAACAGTAACCTTAGACCGAAAACGTCCAGGTAAAGACCTAATAATTTTCTTCACTATGGTTGCCTCAGGAATGGGTTTACCTAGATTTTGACAACCTGTGACGATATCAGTTAGTCTTGCCTCAAAGTCAGCATAAATTTCATCCTCCTCCATCTTAAACTATTTAAATTGAGAATTTAACATTTGGACTTTTGATTGTTTAACCTTTGAAGTTCCTTCATGAGTTACCTGTAGAATATCCCAAGCTTCATTGGCAATTCACTTAAACTCACTAGCATTCTCAACATTGTATAAAGCATTCACTGCTTTGGAGTTCCAATTAACACTGTATGTATCAGCAACAGTCCACTCACTCGATGGTTTTGGTTTTGATTGATTAGTCATTGCATTCATCCCAGTATGAGGAAAATATCCTACCTCTACGGCCAACAAAGTTTTATCATCTAACGATTTAAAAAATGCTCTAATCCTCGTTTTTCAATACGTGTAATTTAAGCCATCAAACTAAGGGGACCTAGATACGGAACCTCCTTCATGAGGTATCTCCATCGTCTATGTTCAGAATCTAACCCTAGGTCATTCACCTAACATGGGGCAACCCCGCTCTGATACCAATTGAAATTACCTAGATGAACAATGAAAATAACCTAGAGGGTGGCACAGGGGTTATCTCTAATCCTCACTCTTAGTGCCCTTGAGTTACACTAAGTCTTACACAAACACACACACACACACACAGTATATGAAATGCAATATAAACAACACCCACAAATTTACAGGCATCCACAATCAATTGTTCCCCAACCTTCACTATTAAACACAAATAGTACAAGGATTTCTCTCCCTCAGGCCACATTACAACAATTAAAAGCACTATATCTCTCTGAAATTCGCTCTTATACAAATGCTATACACATGTGCCTATATAGGTAAATACATAAAACTGCCTATCTGTGTGGATGACGGCCCCATCCACTTAGGTTGTGTTGACACCAATCCGAGGCTGCCAACACTTGTCACACAGTTGTACTCTTCAACTGCATCATGTTGTGTCATCCTCCTGCAATGCCACATGCCCCTCAGTGTTTTGTGTGTCATCAAACTACCCAACTGCATGTCTAAGCCACACCTAGCCTTGACAATCCTTCCATATGTCTGAGTCATGCAACACCATCATGAGCCATCTGTGCCAAACATATGCCAACATTGCATAATGTTTGGCTTTGCTGAGCCAAATGCCTTATCTCAACTCCTCTCAAGCCTACGCGCACTTAAGAGCATTGCCAAGCCTGAACCAATGTCTTCACCATCGAGCCAGTGCCTAACCATGCCCATGTCTTAGTTCTGTCAATGCCTTGGCACCATAGGCATGCCTCTTCATGCCCATGTCTTGAACTAGCTTACACCAACCATTGCTTGTCTTAGTGCCACAGCTTTGTCCCAAGGGCAAGTTGGCGTAGCCAAAGCTTGGTGTGCACATGGCTTGTCGAGCCAAGTGTATTACATGCAGACCAATGTATGCCAAGCTAAGGCATCACCTTACCGAAGGCAAGTTGGAACACTCGTGGGCATGCACACATATCTTGCCAAGCCATGCGTGCTCCAACACAACCAATAGTGTCTAACCGAGTTGTCTTTACCAACAGTGCCACCGAACCATGTATTTACAAGCCAACAAGCTTCACAGTACATACCTTAGCCAAGGCTTACCCATGGCGTTGCTATGTGGTTGAATGCCTACTTGGGTGATAGACCCACCCCTCCCTATATATGCAGAATTCACAAATACAACTCTGACTAGAATAGATATCAACCCTGCTTGAGGAGTCATAATGGCCTTTTTCAAAGCTCCCGAATTCCAAATCCGGATTTTCTTTGACAAGTCATCTTCTTATGATAGAGCATCTGCAATTAAATTCTCATAATTTGCCAATGCTCCTAAGCCCGACTTCCAAAGTTGGACTTATTTACCAAAATTGACAATGTGCCATCCTCCCATGTCACACTGGCATGTCACAGCCTACTTCAAGACTTCACCGGGAAACAAACCTCCCCCACTTGAAGAAGTCCAATGTCCTTGTTGGAGCAAATCCATTATGTGATTAACCTCTGTGGCCACAACCCAACACTCTGTAATTCAAGTGTTTCCCGAAACCTTGACCTCAGTTTCTGAATTCACTAAAATGTTAGCATCTCCATGCATAACTTCAAACCACATCTCTGCAACAAACATAGCTGCACCTTTGCCTTAATCATAAATTCAAACTCCGCATCAATTTCTGAACAAGTGTATCATATTCCTTAGCCACAAATCCGTCCACAGCATCAATTCTGGCCAATTTTCAATCAAACAATGCCAGTCAAGAATCCCCTCATCCGCATCAATTCTGACTAACATTTCTTAAGTATCACCATGACTTATCTGAATCCCATCATCCGCTTCAATTCTGACCCAACCATCACCAATGCCATGCCTTGTCAAGAGTCCCAACCTCTGCATCAACCCTTGTTAAGTCAAATATGCATATAACATGCAACATGGACTCTGTTTCTGCAGTCAATAGCCCATCACAACAAAACGTAAACTTGAGGAAATTAACATTACCAAATTAATAGTAATGCCATCTTTTTCTAGCGAATATCCTTGCACAACCTTTCCTCGCAGCCACGGACTCACCACAACAACTCTGCTTCACTTCTTGGCACGTGGGCCTCCAGCCTGCCCATCATCCACCACCATTAGTGGACTAAGTCGAATAGGAGCGCCACCACCCCCATTCAAGTGAGAAATTCCCTCGTCTAGACCATTTGTCGTCATGGCATTCATTTTCTCCTTTCTTGGACAATATCTAGCCTTATGCGGTCTTTTGAAAATAAAGCAACCGGAGTCATATCTTGGTTTCTGTTGACTCGTTGTTACCTCAGCCTTGCCTTTGTCTTCCCCAACTAGTGGCTTCCTAGGCTTTTCACCGAACTTGCCCTTCTTCTTTGCCTAGTCTGGGTTAGGAACGAACTTCTCCATCCGCAAGTCCAACAAACTGTCTGCAGCAACAATGGCAGAAGAGAGGTCAGTCACACCCATCCTCCTTAACTCGATCTGAGCCCATGATTGCAAACCAGCCATAAAATTGAATAGCTTGTCACCCTCTGACATGTATTTGATGTCCAGCATCAAGGATGTGAACTCTTTCACATACTCACGCACCAGACCAGTGTGCTTGAAATTTCTTAGGCACTCCCTTGCCACCCAGCCTGAATTCGCTGGCAAGAACTACTCCTTGGGTTCCTTCTTCCATTCTGGAAAATAATTGATTCTTGGGCGTGACTCATCCTCCAAGCGTGTCCATCACCATAACTTCGCATCACTAGTCAGATACATGCTAGTGATTGTAATTTGATTTTCCTTTGGAATTTGAGTAGCCCAAAAATATTGATCCATATGCCATTGGAAATTCTCCAGATCTTTGGCACTCCGCTTCCCTCCAAAGGCCTTTGGTTCAGGTATTTTGATGTTTGATGATGGTTTCTCCCCCACCGTTGTCTTGTTCTGTACAGCCCGCTTAATCAGCCCGTACAACCCTTCCAGATCCCTAACATTTGCCTTGAAGACATGAACAACGACAACAAAGTCTTCTGAGACAACCTTCATCTTGGAATTAATGCCAGTTATGTATTCCTCTATCAACTTGTGTAGGGTCTCCAATTCCACAGCCAGCAAGTTGGTTTGCATTGACAAAGGGTCATCACTTCCAGAGAATAGACCACCCACCAAGGTTTCCAACCGAGCAACTCTTTCTCGTAGTACTTCTGTAGTATTTTCACCAGTCATTCTGAGATTCAAAGGGGCTCTGATACCAACTGTCACAGGGGTTATCTTTCAACACAAAATTTTTACCCTCTAATGGAACTTGACACCAATCAAGTCAGCTAATCCTCACTCTTAATGCCCTTGAGTTACATAAAGTCTTGCATAAACACACACACACAGCATATGAAATGTAATATAAACAACACCCATAAATTTACAGGCAACCACAATCAATGGTCCCAAACCTTCACTATTAAGCACAAATAGTATAAGGATTTCTCTCCCTCATGCCAAACTACAACAATTATAAGCACTATCTCTCTCTGAAATTCGCTCTTATACAAATGCTATACATATGTGCCTATATGGGCAAATACACAAAACTGCCTATCTCTGTGGATGACAACCCCATCCACTAAAGCTGTGTTGACACCAATCAGAGGCTGCCAACACTTGTCAAACAGTTGCACTCATCAACTGCATCATGTTGTGGAATCCTCCTGCAAAACGACATGCCCCTTGGTGGTTTTTGTGTTCTCAAACTACCTAACTGCATGTCTGAGCAACACCTAGCCTTGACCATCCTTCCATATATCTAAGTCATCTTGCACCATCACGAGCCATCTATGCCAAACATATGCCAACACTGCATAATGTTTGCCTTTGCTGAGCCAAATGCCTTATCTCAGCTCCTTTCAAGCCTACGCGCACTTGAGAGCATTGCCAAGCCTGAACCAATGTCTTCACCATCGAGCCAGCACCTAACCACGCCTATGTCTTATTTCTGTCAATGCCTTGGCACCATAGGCATTTCCATGCCCATGTCTTGAACCAGCTTGCCCCAGCCATTGCTTGTCTTAGTGTCACAACTTTGTCCCAAGGGCAAGTTGGCCTAGCCAAAGCTTAGTGTGCACATGGCTTGCCGAGCTAAGTGCATTACATGCACACCAATGCATGCCAAACTAAGATATCACCTTGACAAAGGCAAGTTAGTACACTCGTGTGCATGCACACATAGCTTTCCAAGCTATGCGTGCTCCAACACAAACCATAGTGTCTAACCGAGCCGTCTTTGCCGACCGTGTTACCGAATCATGTCAAACCATGTCTTTACAAGCCAACAAGCTTCCCAATACATGCCTTAGCCAAGGCTTACCCATGGCCTTGCTAAGTGGTTGAATGCCTACTTGAGTCAGAGACCCACCCCTCCCTATATATGCAGAATTCACAATTACAGCTCTGACCAGAACAGATATCAACCCTGCTTGAGGAGTCATAATGGCCTTTTCCAAAACTCTCGAATTCCAAATCCGGATTTTCTTTGACATGTCATCTTCTTATGATATAGAGCATCTCCAATTAAATTCCCATAATTTTCCAATGATCCTAAGCCCGACTTCCAAAGTTGGACTTATTTACCAAAATTGCCACTATGCCATCCTCCCATGTCACACTGGCATGTCACAACCTACTTCAAGACTTCATCGAGTAACAGAGAGGTTGAATAGGTTTTTTGTCGATTTTATGATCAATTAAAATTATCTAGCGGAAATTCAATTTTTATCAGTCACAAACCCTAATTCTTTAATCAAATTAAATCAAGCAATCATGAATATAAGTGAAAAAATAAATAATGAAAAGACACAGAGATTTTTACGTGGAAAACATTGGAAAAACCATAAGTAAAAACCTCGGATACGTTCGGGTATCGATGCACTATGAATCATAGAATTTGTACAGACTATGTAAACAGAACTTACAACTACTGTAATTTGTTGTTCCTAACATGATGTCTAAAACTCTAGATCCACTCGCACTCCACGAAGCTCTTGCTCCAATCTTCGTACTCTGACGGCTCCGCTTCTCAATAGATCAAATAACCACAAAGCCTCCTACTTCGATCTTCGCACTCAGATGGCTCCGTTTCTCAATGGATCAAAACAACCAAGTTGTAATTAGTAGTGTATTGATTTTTCAGAATCTAGGTCTGTAAGAATACTTTTGTCTATTGTTTATTTATGGCATGTTCTAGACAATAATCATGTTGAGTGTTAGATAGGTTTTTTTGTTTCAATGACATTGATAAGCTTCATCAAAAGCAGAATTAAGTATTGAAATAATGAAGAATATAAGTGAAGCACGAAAAATAAGCATATTGAGGGAAAATGTCTCCGGGAGGGCAAAAATGGCATTTTCTAAAGCCGTCACTTCAAGTAAAAAGTATCATAGGTTAAAAAGAGTTATTTTGGCGCAGTTGTGAAGAAAAGTGGTTTTGACAAAAATGCCTATGCTTAAGCCTACACTTTCAGTTTCAAAAAGTGGTTAGAAAACACATTTCTACGCTTGGAGGTACGCTTGAACCTAAGCTTGAAGCATAGGCCCTGCTACGCTTGGAGCGTAGCTGCGGCAAGTTTTTGTCTATGTTTTGGTACGATGTCCAAATTGTTTGGGGGTTGATTTTATGATTTATCCACGACTTATATACATCAAAGTGCATGCTATATACATTATATTTACAAGAATATAGGGTTTGGATGTGAAATTATGAGAAAGGGAAAACTTAGGCTTTGGATCATCATTGTCTATAAATACCCAAGTCTACAACAAGAGCAGGTACGTCTTTAAGAATTCTCTCCATGTCTTCTACAACTTATTCTTCTTCTACAAAGATATACATATGGTGAGAGAATATCATTGAGTGATTAGGGATACACAAGTTCTCTCTTGTTATTGGATGTGTTCAATCGTGCTTCTATATCGACGATTTATATGCACGATTGAATGGTATAGTTACTGAAAAATTCACACACCATCTATAGCAATGAGGTTTCGTTAATCCGTTTCAAGAAGAGGAGCCATTTATGTGCGAAGATCGAAGTAGGATGCTTTGTGGTGATTTTGATTTGTTGAGAAGCAGAGCCGTTAGAGTACGGATATTGGAGCAAGAGCTTCATGGATAGCGAGTGAATCTAGATTTTCAGACATCGAGTTAAGAACAAAAAATTATAGCGGTTGTAAGTTCTATTTTCATAAAGTTTGTACAAATTCTCTGATTCATAGTGCATCGATACCTGAACGTATTTGTGATTTTTACTTGGAGTCTTTCCAAGGTTTTCCAAGTAAAAATCTCTATGTTTTCTCATGATTTAAATTTCTACACTTACATTCATATTTGCTTGATTGATCTGTTTTTGAGAAATGAATTGATCATTAGGGTTTGTGACTAACTAAAATTGAATTTCCGCTAAATAATTTTAATTGATCATAAAATCGACAAAATACCTATTCACCTCCCCCCCCCCCCCCCCCCCCCCCCCCTCTAGGTTGTTTTCACTCTCATCTAGGTAATTTCAAAGTCATTCAAGGAAACTTGCTTCCTCTTCAATTCTATTATATTCTTCACTTCATTAGTAGTCTTGATCTGAATTTGAGGAAACTTGTCAATGCCTATTAAACCTTCCCGACTCCACAATTCACTCAATAGGACAATTCACTCAACATGATTATTGTCTAGAACATGCCAAATACAAATAATAATATATATGTTCTTACAACTCATATTTCCCCTACCTCAAATGGAGTTCAAGCAAGGTGAATCAAGACGTGCAAGTGGGGTCAAAGCAAGGTTCACCAATGATCAAAAGTTTCCATCAGTGAGCTCAAATGAATACAATTTCCCCTAAACTAGCAATATACCATAATACAAAACAAAATTAATATGGTGTATTTCAATGAATTTTATCAACAAAAATGATTAACATTACAAGAATGAAATGGAATCTCCAATAGCAAGAATCTAAGGTTCTTGAAATGAAGGTTGAAAGAAAGAATGAAGCTTACCACAACTTAGCTCAAATTGAGGTTAAAATTCACAAGGTGAACTCCAAGCCCCCAATAACCGAATCAATCGGTGAAGATTCTCAATCTATGGTCCTTAACAAGATTCAAGAGTGAAGGAAATCAAAAATCAAAAGTTGAACAAAATATTTCAAGAAAAGCAATTCTAGGATTTGAAGTTGTAAAATTCATGAGAGACAAGAAACTCACCCAAAGTTTACACCAAATAAAAAAGGAGAGTGTTCCAAGCAACTTTTATGTTTAAGAGATTTTCCAATTCCACGTAAAGAATAGTGTATGGGAGTAAAATTGGAAGAAGGAGAAGAGGGGGAGGGAAATGTAGAGATAAATGAGTGTGTAGAGAATGGTAAAGTATTGCAATTGGAAGACTTATAAGTGTAGAGATTTTCCACTCACCACCTCTTACAATCCAAGGGTTGAGAATAAAGCTAGAAAAGTGAGAGAAAGATCCAAGCGTCTAAAATTTGTTTTGCAATGAAATACTATATACAACACACACAAAAACTCATTAATTTGCCAAACATGGTCTTATGACCTAATGGTTGAGATTAAAGATAAGAGAAAGTGGGTGACATCCAAGGGATGGAAATGTAACAACACAAAAGTGATGGAAGATTTAACCTACTCCTAATACTTTACAAAAGTGCTTTACCCATTATATCCAAGTTTTCCATCATAATTATTGATAGGTGTTGAATGTTGTCCATTCTAAGCCCCAAACTCGGTATTATTAAGTATTATCATTCCATTACTTAGTATTTTTATCCGGTTTGCATGTCTAAGTGCGTTTTAGGAGCTTAACGAAGAAAATAAGGTAACTTTGGTGAATTAACCAAGGTTGTCTTTGTTACCACTCAAAAAGAGAAGAGAAAGGGAGTTTTAAAATCAAAAATGCATTCTAGAGGGTAAAACAAACATTATACAAGTCATATACTTGGATATCGTGTTTTAGAAGCAAACGATGTCGGAAAATGGTGAAAAATGCAAAATGTCAATTTTTGGGTTTTTGGTATCAAAGCGTGGTTTCCCTGATTTAGGTTAACTACCTAGGGTTAGATCGTGAAGTTAGACAATGGAGATGCCTCGTGAAGAAGGATCCATATCTAGATCCCCTTTGTTTGATGGGTCAAATTACACATATTTGAAAGTGAGGATGAAAGCGTTTCTAAAATCTTTAGATGAGAGAGTGTGAAATGCTGTAGAAGTAGGATACTCACCTCCCATTGTGAAAGACGATGTGACTAATGAAGTGAAAGCAAAACCATTAAGCGAGTTAACTGCTGCTGAGATGAATAGTGACAATTGGAACTCGGAAACATCGAATGCGTTATACAATGCTGTTACTCTAAGTTAGTTCGAGAGGATTGCTACGTGTGTAATTGCAAGGAAGCTTGGGACATTCTCCAAGTTACTGATGAAGGAACTTCGAAGGTTAAACAATCAAAACTTCAAATTCTGAATTCTCGATTTGAGCAGCTGAAGATGGAGGAGGATGAAGTCTACGCCGACTTTGAGGATAGGTTAACTAATATTCTAACGGGTTGTCATAACCTAGGTGAGCCTACTCATGAGACTACCATAGTAAGTAAAATCCTTAGGTCGCTACCTGAATGTTTTCGATCTAACATCGCTATCATCTCAGAGGTTATGAGTCTTAAAGAAAATGAGGTTGAAGAATTGGCAGGAAATTTAAAATCTTATGAGATAGAGATGTTCAAAAACCCCCCTAAGGAGGCTAGTGGCACAAAAGAAAAGAGAATAGCTTTCAAAACCACTAGGGAGGATCATGTTGAACCTGGTGAAGAAAGTGAGTTGAGTCTAAATGATATATCCATGTTTGCTAAGAGATTGAACAAATTTATTAGGGTTAAATAGAATGGCTAAGGAAAAAAATTTGTGGATAAGTTGGATGAGTCTAGAAGTAGAAATAAGACTCAAACTAGGAAAGACAAGTCTGATCCTAAAACTCCCAATGTTTTAAATGTCAAGGATATGGTCACATAGCTGCAGAGTGTGCAAACACTTGATAAGACCTATTGAAAGCAAGCCTTTTCTTACCGTTAGATATCCTAGGAGGTTAACTGATAGAGTTCAGAGGTTTATTCTTGTATGTCACAACTGTGGTGTCAGAGGTCACATTCGACATAGGTGTTCTAAGATGCGAGGGAAGGTGTTGAAGTCAGTGAAGGAACAAAGAGTTCAATATGGACATCATGTTGAAGATCAAATTCGAATGCTGAATGAAGAAATGAAGAATTTGTTAAGATTGGCGAATGGAGCTCCGGAGATGAAGAAGGCATGGATTCACAAATGTGAGCTATATTGTCTTGTAGTTCATACTACTCTTCGAACATGTAAATCTACTTCTTGGTATCTGGATAGTGGATGTTCAAGGAATATGACTGAAGATTAGTCATTTTTTGGATTTCTCGAGGAGTGTCATGGTGGGATAGTAAC
Source organism: Cornus suecica (assembly GCA_963922005.1). Taxonomy (NCBI): domain Eukaryota; kingdom Viridiplantae; phylum Streptophyta; class Magnoliopsida; order Cornales; family Cornaceae; genus Cornus; species Cornus suecica. The sequence continues at coordinate 31,110,046 of OY998243.1, read as the reverse complement.
GTTTGGTGATGGAAAAAAGTAAAATGTTAAAGGAAAAAGTACAGTTGTAATTCCTAGTCTACCTAAAGTAGAACATGTGCTTTATGTAGAGGGTCTTAAAGTAAATTTATTGAGCATAAGTTAGATATGTGATAACAATCATAAGGTAACTTTTTCACCTGATAAGTGTTCGATCATTGACACTTCTGGGAATTGTGCGATGGAAGGTATGCGTTCAACTGATAATTGCTATTGCATTGTTCCTAGTTCTGAATTGTTATGCAATAGAGTTAAACTTGATGAAGTTGAAATCTGGCATCAGTGGATGGGACATGTTACTTTTCATGAATTTACAAAAATTACTAAGAGTGAAATTGTTAAGGGTGTCCTTAAGCTTGATTATGCAAAAGGGATTGTGTGTGGATCATGTTAGAATGGTAAAGAAGTTAGATGTCAACACAAAAAGACAAATATCATTGGTACTTCTAGACCTTTAGAGCTGTTGCATATTGATTTAATGGGTCCCACTAGGACCATGAGCAAAGTAGGAAAGAAGCATATTTTTGTCATGGTGGATGATTACTTAAGGTTTGCATGGGTTGTATTTCTGAGTGAAAAGTCTGAAGCTCATGAAAGTTTTAAAAAGGTTTGTTTAAGAATTAAGACTGAGAAGAATTGTTCCATTTCTAAAGTGAGGAATGATCATGGAAAGGAGTTTGAAAATTCAGAAATTGAAGTGTTTTGTGATGAGAGAGGAATAAAACATGAATTTTCAGCACCAAAACTCCACAACAAAATGAATTTGTTGAGAGAAAGAATAGGGTTATTCAAGAAATGGCCAATGTTATGCTACAGGTAGGAATGTTCCTAGGTATTTTAGGGCCGAGGCAGTGAACACAACATGTTACACCTCAAATAGAGTTTATCTTAGGCCTGACACTTTAAACACTCCCTATGAATTATGGAATGGCAAGAAACCCAATGTGAAATATTTCAATGTTATTGGAGCAAAATCCTATATTCTTAGAGATCGGGAATCCATTGGGAAATTTAAGTCGAAGAGTGATGAAGGAATATTTCTTGGGTATTCATTGACAAGTCAAGCATATAGGGTTTTTAACCTTATAACTCAAACGATGATGGAATCCGCTAATGTAGTGGTTGATGACTCATGTGTTGATGAGCATCCAACATCAGTTGAGGAAGAAGATAATGAACCGTTCTTTCAGTTAGGAAATGATTCTTCTAATGTTGGTGAAGAGGACAATGTGGTTCATAATGGTAGTTCTAGTCCTATAAAATTGCAAGATCAAACTTGTGATGCTTAGGCTACTCCTTCTAAAGAACCATCTACAAGGGTAAAGTTGTACCATCTTAAGGATAATGTTATAGGATCTGTTGATCAGATGATGGTGACAAGGATAAAGGCTAGGAATGAGGTTTTGTATGCATGTTATACATCTTCCTTGGAACCTAAAAATATCAAAGAAGCTCTTCAAGATAGTGAGTGGATAAGTGATATGCAAGAAGAACTTCAGCGGTTTGTTATGAATGATTTGTGTTATCTGGTGCCTAGACCGAAAGAGATAAACGTTATTGGTACCAAGTGGATTTTCAAGAATAAAAAGGATGAAAATGGTACAGTTGTTAGGAATAAGGCTAGGCTTGTTGCTCAAGGATATACTCAGATGGAGGGTATTGATTTTGATGAGACTTTCGCTCCAGTTACTAGGCTTGAATCTATTCAGATTTTGTTTATTGTTGCCTATCATCTTGGATTCATGTTGTATCAAATGGATGTGAAAAGTGCATTTTTGAATGGTGTTCTTCATGAGGAAGTATATGTGGAGCAACCCAAAGGATTTGAAGATCCTCATTGTTTAGGTCATGTTTGCAAGATGAAAAATGCTTTGTATGGGCTAAAGCAAGCTCTTAGAGCTTGGCATAAAAGGTTGACTTATTACCTATTGGGAATAGGTTTTGCTCGAGGGGGAGTGGAGAAAACATGGTTTATTCATAAAATTGAGAGTGATACAGTTGTTGCTCAAATCTATGTTGATGATATTGTATTTGGTTCCACTTCTGATCAGCTTGCTCATTATTTTGGAGATCAAATGAAACATGAATTTGAGATGAGCATGATTGGTGAATTAAACTTCTTTCTAGGGCTTCAAGTTAGGCAATTAAATGATGGGATTTTCGTTTCTCAAACTCATTATGCCTTGGAATTAGTAAATAAGTTTGGTTTGGAAAAGGCTAAAGATGCTCGCACTCTTATGAGTATCAGTGTCAAGCTTAGCATAGATACTAAAGGCAAAGATGTTGACACTACACTTTATAGGAGTATGATTGGGAATTTGTTGTATTTGACTGTCAGTCGACCTGACATAGATTTTAGTATTGGTTTATGTGCATGTTATCAGGTATAAGAACATTTATTATAATTGTTTATGTATGACATGTTTTAGACAATAACCATATTGAGTGTTAGATAGGTCATGTTGGTTTCAACGACATCTACAACCTTCGACAAAGACGGAATCAAGCATTAAAATAGTGAAATATAAAAATGAATGTATTGATAAAAATGTCTCCCGGAGGGCAAAAATGGCATTTATCAAGGTTTTTCAATTCAAGCAAAATGTCTCGGGAAGTCAAAAGGGTTATTTTTGCGAAGTTACAGAGAACAGTGGTTTTAACAAAAATGTCTACACTTAAGCCTACGTTTTCAGTTTCAAAATGTGGCTAGAAAGTGGAATTGTATGCTTGAAGGTACGCTCCAAGCTACGATTGGACCTATATGCTTCAAGTGTAGGGGGCTACGCTTCAAGCGTAGCTGCAGCATGATGGGTTAGTGATTTGTTTGCAATGAAAAATTGTTACGTATTGTGACCTATTATGACATAGGTTACACTTCTATATATCCTAAGACATGTATAAAGGATATATACACAAAATATTGACTAGATTCATTCCCAATTATAAGAGGATTAATAAGGGAGGAATCCTAATACAAAAAGGAAACAGTGATTTCAGTAAGATTTTCAATCAACTTCGGAAGCTTGTATCTTGGTAAATAAAGGTCCAAATGAGGTTATACTTGCATCTATCATCAGGATCTTGAAGTCAACTTTCCAACGATATATTACACGAATTCATCCAATATGTGCAGCTTCATATATGATCAAAAGAGTGAGAGATGTCTTGCAAGGAAAAACTGGAAATTTCAGAATCGGGCTAAAATTTTATTTTGACTCAAATTGATCCGTGTTGACCGAGATGATCTTGAGTTCGACCTAAACACCTATAAGCATGTGTATATAACATATTATACATAATATTGAAGGGTTTGTCTCAGTTGAGGGTGAAATTACCAAAGAGGGCGAACTTAGGGTTTCTCTGCTACATTGCCTATAAATACCAAGGTATACAATAGAAGAGGGGACGATTTTTAGAGATCTCTGCAGTATTCTATCGTTCATATTCTTATATAGATATTTATAGTGAGAGAATATTATTGAGTGATTATCTATCTTTTAGTTCTCTCTTGGTTTGAGTTTCTCCAATTGTGCTTCTACATCGAAGATCTTTATGTACGATTGGATGAGTGGTTGCTGAAAAATCATCACACCGTCTATTGTAATGAGGTTTCTTTGATCTATTGAAGAACGGAGTCATCTGAGTGCGGAGATCGAAGCGAGAAGCTTCTTGGTTATTTGATCTGTTGAGAAATAGGGTCATTAAAGTACGGAGCGGAGCGAGAGCTTCGTGGAGTGCAAGTGAATCTAGAATTTCAGACGTCGAGTGAAGAACAACAGATTTGTAAGTACTGTTTTCATAGAGTCTGTACAAATTCTCTGATTATTATTTGCATGATTTATATTAATAGAGAATTGGATTAAAGTTTACTTTTCCACAATTATTATTAATTTATCAATAAATCTATAAAAAACCTATTCACCCCCCCCCCCTCTAGGATCTTTTCATTGATCGTCTAGGTAATTTCACCAGGCAAGTCCTAAGGAGTCTCATATTACTGCTGTGAAAAGGATTATCAAGTCTGTTAAAGGGACAGTGAATTATTGTATGTGGTATCCATCAGGTACTAATACTGATATCGCATCCTTTTCTGATACTGATTGGGCCGGTAATGTTGATGATAGAAAAAGTACCAGTGGATGATGTTTTTATGTTAGAAATTGCTTAGTTGCTTAGCATAGGAAGAAACAAAATTGTGTTTCCCTTTCCACTGTTGATGCTGAGTATATAGTAGTTGGTAGTTGTTGTACTTTGGTTTTGTGGGAGAGATTGTTTAGTTAAGATTGTTTGATTAAGAGGGTGAAGTATTTAGTAAGGGGGAGTTTATTCTCAAGGGGAGAATGATGATCATTATGTGTGCATTGTTGGTATGATCTTTTGATGATCATTATGTTGGTTTATATTTGTTTTCTACACGTGTGTTTAATGGTTTGTTTAGTGTTGTGGTTACATGATTGGTCATCATGAAAACAATGTGACAGTTTATATCTATATTTGTTAGTGTGTGTTCATAGGTATAGATGTTATGTTGTTATTTCTGAGGCAATATTGTAAAACATGGTTTTGTCTCAGAAATGCCAAGGGGGTGATTGTAAGAACCCTTTTGTGTATTATTTATTTATGGCATGTTCTAGAAAATAACCATGTTGAGTGTTAGATAGGTTGGATTGGTTTCAATGATATCGATAAGCTTCGTCAAAGGTAGAATCAAGCATTGAAGTAATGAAGAATACAAGTGAAGCACAAAAGTGAGCATATTGAGGAAAAATGTCTCTTGAAGGGCGAAAATGGCATTTTTTGAAGCCGTCACTCCAAGCAAAAATTATCGTGGGTTCAAGATGGTCATTTTGGCGTCGTTGCGAAGAAAAGTGGTTTTAACAAAAATGCCTATGCTTAAGCCTACGTTTTCAGTTTCAAAAAGTGGTTGGAAAACACATTTTTACGCTTGAAGCGTAGCTGCGGCAAAATTTTGGGTAAATTTTTCTATGATGTTTGATTTTTCAATGGGTTGATTTTATGATTTTTCCACGACTTATATACATCAAAGTGCGTGCTATATACATTATATTCACCAGAGTACAGGGTTTCGATGTGAAATTATGAGAAAGGGAAAACTTAGGGTTTGGATCATCATTGTCTACAAATATCCAAGTCTACAACAATAGGAGGCACGTCTTTAATAATTCTCCGCAAGTTTTCTACAACTTCATCTTCTTCTTCTACAGAGATATACATATGGTGAGAGAATATTATTGAGTGATTAGAGATACACAAGTTTTCTCTTATTATTGTACGTCTTCAATCGTGCTTCTACATCAACGATTTTTATACATGATTAAATGGTTTAGTTGCTGAAACATTCACACACCATTTATAGCAATGTGGTTACGTTGATCCGTTGAAGAACGGAGCCATCTGTTTGTGGAGATCGAAGCAGGAGGCTCCGTACTAATTTTAATCTATTGAGAAGTAAAACCGCCAGAGTACGAAGATCGGAGCAAGAGCTTCATGGAGAGAGAGTGAATCTAGAATTTCATTCGTCAAGTGAAGAACAACAAATTACAGCGGTTGTAAATTCTTTTTTCCAGAGTCTGTACAAATTCTATAATTCATAGTGCATCGATACTCGAGTGTATCCGTGGTTTTTACTTGGAATCATGATTTAAATTTCTGCACTTATATTCATATTTGATTGATTGATCTACTTTTAAGAATTGAATTGAGAATTAGGATTTGTGACTAATTAAAATTGAATTTTCTCTAAATAATTTTAATTGATCATAAAATTGACAAAAAACCTATTCACCCCCCCCCCCCCCCCCCCCCCCCCCCCTTAGGCTGTTTTCACTATCGTCTAGGTAATTTCAGCCTTGTATGACAACTGTATAAGGGTTATGTGTATTGATTTAAGTCTTCCATTTGGAAGACTTAATGTGAACCCTTGCATTCATTTCTATTTTTCCCCACACTTATTTTGAACCCTTGGATTAGTTTAGAGATAGTGGAGAATCTCTACAAATTCTCTTAAGTCTTACACTTGAAGACTTCACCACATATTTGTTATCTCCATTTCTCTCCTCTTCCTCTTCCTCTCCTCCACTTTTTGGTTGGATTTCATCACCCTAAGCTTGGAGTTTGATATTTCCTTCATCATGAAAGTTGTTCATGGTGTTCTCCTCTTTGATTTAAGCCAAAGATTGGTAAGTGTTCTTCCCTCTTTATGAGTTTCTATTTCAAACCCCAATTTTGGTTTTTCATGATGAACCACCTTTGATTCTTGGTTTCATCTTATTTTGAGTCTTAACTTATTGTTAGGAGACTATGGTGAAGCTTTCCACCAATTGAGTCTTTGATTTTCGTGTTGGGTGGAAGCTAGGGCTTCTTGAGCTTAATTTATGGCTTTTGTTTGTTCTCCATTTGAGGTAGGGAGAACTTTTATTCTTTCTCATCCCTTCGTTTCGTGAGTGTGCGATTTCATTCTAGGGTTCCATAACCTTAGGTGTATTTGCTAAGTTGTATACTTGAGAATATGGAAATTCGGATTGTATATGATTTTGTATTATTACCATTGTTTATAGCATACTTGATGATTATGTTGATGGGACTATGATGTATGCTAGTTATATTATAGTTCTTGAAAGTTTGATATAAAAAGTATGCTTGTATGCCTATATGTGTGTATATATATACGGGTATGGTTGTGTATAGGTATAAGTGTGAATTTACATATGCGATTATGGGTATTAGTTGTGTAGCCTTGATGGGTAATTAGGCTAGCTACCTTGGTTAGTATGTTGGGATGTGTATATAGATGATTTGTGTGGTGTGAGATCATGAACTTACAGCTTTATTCTAGTTCCCTCACTTTTGTAAAATTTAAAGTTATTATCCTCAAAGTTAAACGTGTGTGAGGAAATGAGATAATAAGAATCATGACTTTAATTGAATAAAAAGCATGTTCAAAAGAATGGAAATGTTATCCTTGTAAATTAAATGACAACTTGTTGATTTAAAACATGAATTGTATATGAGAAAACACCCTTATTGATTAATGTTTTATTGTGATTTGAAAGCATGTTGAAGAATTGATGTATGTTGGCATTCTACAGAATGTTTTTCAAAAATATGATGAAATACATATTTGTGTTGATGCGTGGTTCATTTGAGACATAGTTACATATTGAGTACGTCTTGTCGTGTTGAGTGCATAGGTGTTGATTTATGCAGGGCATATAACCAATTATGAGTAGACATGAGTCGCAACTGGGCTGTGCACCTGAGAATTGTGGTATAGGGTTGGTTGCGCCACCAGGTGGAGTGCGCCACTCTAGAAGTCGCGAGACGGGCTTGTGCAATCGATCTTCAGATCATGAGTCGCAACTGGGTTGTTCATTGAGCTTCCTCGATTGAGTGTGTACATCCTTTTCAAGTGAATATAGGGTTGGTTACGCCACCGGGTGGAGTGCGCCACTCTCGTAGTCAGGAGTTGGGCCCGTGCAGTCGATCTTCGGATCATTTATCACAGTTAGGTTGTATAGGTGACACTTTCATCCGTTGACCTTAGTGGACATGGTGTGTACCATGAGGTGTGTTGAGTCACATTGCATTTTAGTTATCATTATGTGATTTATCTCTACATGTGAATCATGATTTTATTCAATGTGGTAGTGGAACATGTTTAATGGGAATCTTGATATTTTAATTCACATGTTATTAAAATGCTCAATTGAAATTAAATAATGTGAGAATATGATTTATATGATTGCCTTTAACGTATAATGGAATTTGAACTCTTACACTTGTGATCATGTACACACTTGCTCTGGTCATATTGTGCAATGTTGATAGATTCTTGCACTTATGCCTTGATCTTCGGTATGGATATGTGAGCTTAGCGTAGTGTTCCTTTAAGCTAATTAACATTGGCATAGGGACGTGGCATCAATCGTGATATTGAGGTCTTGGTTAGGTTGGACGAGGTTACAATTAAATTTAGTCGATTAGGTGATAATGACTATTAACCTCATTAGGAACCTTAGTGATTTGGTACCAAATGTAAAACTGAGGTTTGAAAGAATCGGACAAGGTCTTGATTGAAACTAGTTGGCTCCGTGGTAACAACCACTATGTTCCCTTTAGTGATCTTAAGGATTGGAATGTTATTGGAGTTGTGGTCATTCTTGATTAAGTCGTTATGGAGTTTATGGATTTGGATGTTGAGCCAAGTTTAGTTGGATTAGGGTTGGTCTCTTTGTGTATAGCCACTTGCCTTTCCCTTAGAGCTGCTATTTACTTTCAGTTTTTCATTTCCTTACTCCATTGAGCGTCTATAAATTCTCTTTGGTACTCCCATTGGTTTTTCAGTTTGTTTTCCCGAAAGCGGATATTTTCACAAGACTTACATTTAAGTTCATTCGGTTTTTAAGTGAAAAATCCATTTTTGCTCAATCCCGTGATCCCGACTAAAACTTTAAGTTTTGAAATGGTTTCAAATTTATTTTGTAAAAGATTTAGACCTTTGTGTTTTTCATGTTTCCTGAGGTCTCGGTGACTATTTTTGAAATCCGTAGATGAAAAACTCACTTTTATAATATTTGTGAATTTTCGGGACCAGTGGTGTCAATAACAAAGGCTTGTTGCAAAAATGCATGTTTTTGGTTGTTTTACTATTCAAATTCGAAGGTACCTTGGCAACATGTTGTCAACCTCAGCTTTGATTGGATTTTTCTTTAGCGACATCCAATTTTAAAAATATCGTTTCTCCCACCTCGCACCTCCGAATTGAGCCCCGTTTGTTTCTATAGCTTTACTCATGTCCAAATATTTGAGATAAAATTTGAAATGTCATTTTGACATTTGAAACAACTATTTTACCATTGGTGAAAGTGTGGTACTTCAACTTTCTGTTTTGGTCAGCGTTGTCCGACACTGTTTTCAAAAATTCATATATCTCGCCTGGTTACTTTGAATTATGCCCCATTTGTTTCTATGACCTTTCCTGTGTCAATATATTTGAGATAAAATTTGAAATTTCATTTTTACCCTTGAAACTACTATTTTAGCCTTGGTAAAAGTGGGGTACTTCCACTTTCTATTTATGTTGACGTTGTCCAACACCATTTTAAAATTTTCATATCTCTTGCGTTGTTGCTTCCAAATATGTTAGATAAAGTTTGAAATTACATTTTTCCCTTGAAATAACCATTTTACCCTTGGGTGAATATACGACCTTGAAGTGGTCGGTTTGATGTGTCGTTTAATTCTTTTCACTTCCCTTTTGTTTTTCGATGACTTGGTGACTTCCCATGTGTTGGAATTACTATTATACCCCTGTATTAGTTCTACGGATGGTGGGAAGTGATAGTTAAGGAGATTAGTAGCATTGATGTGAGAGCGGATATCTCTCGGTGAGCGAATTGATGGTGATGTGGTTTTTAAGAGCTTAGTATGCTCGTGGTTTAGGAAGTGTGAGTTGTTCTCCTTCCTAGGGTAACAGTGAGTAGGAGAGATTGCTCCCATGGTTTAGCGATAGGCGTTGTGTATAATATCAGAGATAGATTGGTAGGTATGAGTCATAGTGATCCCTGATATGGTATGTGCAACGTGACTTATATTATTTATCCATATTTTTATATCTATATATATACGTATATATATATAGGCGTGCGTTTTCCATGCGTTGTTATATTATGGTTTCAATATGTGCTAGTTGCCCTATTTGTTGATGCATGGTAGGGGTCTAGAGGGATATGTTTCGGGGGTCTTGTATTGGCGTGAGTTCCATGTGGGACCATTGACCGACATATGATAGATGCATGTACACGGTTTGGTTAGCACTACTTGGACGGTCGGGGGATGCGGCAGTTTATGGTTTCTCCTGCTGAGCTTGTGAGCTCACCCCTTTCTCTTTTCCCCAACCCCCCAGTTACAGGTACCAAGTTCTTCTTGCAGGATGGCTTGTGGCGTGGATGCCGATGCAGGACTGGGACATTTTTACGTAGAGTTATTCCTATTAGCTTTCCTTTACTTGTCCCCTTATTTTGGGACTGTTATTGTATTTCTTGGGAGTTATTCTGTTGGTGTATTCTTTCCTTGTATTTGGTATCCTTACATCATTGTAGAGATGTATTCTTTCGGTGTATCGATGTGCCTTGTTTATCATTTGGTTTTAGCTTTCGCTCAGTTATGTATGTATTTATTGTTATTAATACTATTCCATTCATTTTATTTTTCTTGATGATCTTAGTTGGTCGCTCTATGTATTGATCACACCCCACAGTCCTTGGATATCCCGGTTCAGGAGCCTTAGGATTGTAGGGGCGTGACATGCTACAACATCTCAATTGAACCATGCCTCATTATAATATGTTATAAAGCATCTTTCAACATATTATGCTAAAAAATACCAACATGCTCATATTCATTCACAAATAAGCAAATTCCACAACAAGCATTTTTTATCACAACATCATGTTTTCAAGGGGCCTAAGTTCTGGTCTATGTTATAATGACTCAACGAGTACATGCACTCCATATATATATAGACGCACACACCCTCTTACACGAAACCAAAATGACTCATTTTTCCCTACCTTAAATGGAGTTCAAGCAAGGTAAATCAAAAGGAGCAAGTGAGGTCCAAGCAAGGTTCACCAACAATCAAAAGTTTCCAAGAATGAGTTCAAATCAATATAATTTCCCCTAAATAGTAATACACCATAATGAAAAACAAAATTAATATGATGTCTTTCAATGAATTTAATCAACAAAAATGATAAAGATTAAAATAGTCAAATGAAATTTCAAATAGAAAGAATCTAAGGTTCTTGACACGAAGGTTGAAGGAAAGAATGAAGCTTACCACAACTTAGCTCAAATTGAGGATAAAATTCACAAGGTGAACTCCAAGCCCCTAATAACCAAATAAATCGGTGAAGATGCTCAATTTATGGTCCTTAACAAGATTCAAGAGTGAACGAAACCAAAAATCAAAAGTTTAACACAATATTTCAAGAAAATAAATTTGAGGGTTTGAAGTTGGAAAACTCAAGAGACGCAAGAAACTCACCTAAAGTTTACACCAAATCGATGAGTAGAGTATTCCAAGCAGCTTTCATGTTGAAGAGATTTTCCAATTCCAAGTAGAGAAGAGTGTATGGGAGTAAGATTGGAAGAAGGAGAATAAGGAGAGGGAAATGTAGAGAGAAATGGGTTTGTTGAGAATGGTAAAGTCTTGCAATTGGAACGACCAAACAATCCGTAACGGGGAATACTTGAAGAAGGAAAAGTTTCCTTAGCGAAGCGGGAAGGGAAGTCTCGAGAACATGGCTTCTAGTAAAATTTTGATTCCCACTTTGTTGACTTTGACTTTTCAAGCCCGGACCATTCACTTAAACACAGAAGTTTTCAAGCAAAGACAAAGTATGCAAGAAAGAATTAACTTGCCGATTGAACAAAACGAATTCTATTGGCATTACTGAAATCGCATTTTATTCGATCTTGAGTATGAGAGTCATTATAAAATGACTTGATTCGCTAACAACATGGCCGTAGAATCTATATTTAGTGATGAGGTGAGGGTCGTTTCCTGTTGAGTACTTCCGACTTGGATTACCAGTTTATCATTCACCTGTCAACAACTAGGGACAGATAGAGGTGGGATACTAGAGAGAGAACGTACTATTCTTAGTTTATCTTTCAGATTTTACCACTCGAACACTTCCTTCAGAAAGATTGGGATGAATTCATATATGGATTGGGCTTGAATGGGATCAATTTTGATAGCTCTTCCCGTAACGTTTTCTAACTTTAGGAGCACACATTGGCTAATTCCATAGAGTAGGTCTTTTGTCTCGATCTTGTTTTTCTCTTTCTCACCCATACCACCTTATTTAGATTTGAGAACACAACTAGGCTGTTAATTAAAAAAAAGTGATAGCCCGAGAGTAGGCAAAATAGTATCGAGCCTAGATGGAGGCATCGCTTCCTTTATAGATCGATAGTAGCTGACCGAATGATCGAGCAAATTGTCAGTGGCAAACAGGTAATTGACTAAAGACATCATTCTCAGTACGAGCAACAAAAGCCATTCACGGCAGTTTCCCAGCTTACCTTACTATCAGTTTTTTCTTAATCTAATCCTGATGTAACTCATTTTGTTTCTTCATTTGGTGCTTATTGCCTTTCTCATCCAGCTATACTAGTCCTTTCTTTCAACCAGAATGAGATTAGTTGTAAGCCGCTTGGGAGGCAAAAGTCCTATATGAACTTAGGGTCCTAGATTAATAAATAGAAAGTGCACTCGGGAAAGCGCGGATCTTTGATGCCAAGATCTTCTAAGAGACCTAGCTACCTATAGTAAGTAAGAAATAACGTATTTCCTTGCGTGCAAACTTCTCATTTGACAAAATAGCGTAAATAAAGTCCTCAGACTACACTACTAGCAGGAAAGAAGGGCGAACAAAGGGACTCAAAAAGATAGGTAAGCGATCGGGTGAAAGGTTGGAATTGATTTAGATGGGCTTAGGATCCTATTCCCAAACTTGGATGATCGAAAAACTATCGTTGTGCTTAACCTGCCATGGCCCGCTGTGGGTACACTAAGTAAACGACCCACTCTACTCTACCATTCAATCGTGACATCGTGCCTTTCAATCCTTTTATCATATCGAGTCCCTTTATTCATTCCATCTCTATCTCTTGACTTTCTAAATAGAGAACCATTCAACCTGCTAAACTAAAGCTTCCTCCACTGAATGAAAGATACGAAAAGACAAGTCTCTCGAGCCTCAACTGAGCTATTAGATATGAGTTAGTTCCTCTTCCTCCATTCCTTGTGTAGGGTGAAATCCATTGAATTAGAGCGTATGAGATGGCCCGAGGTATAACATTCAATGAGCTAGTGGACTTGATAGCCCCTTTTCCCTCAATTATTAGTTACCGGAGGAGGGAAATGAATCAAAGAAATCTAATATTCCTTCCTCGGAGTTGGCTTCCTCAAGTGGAAAAATGGAAAGTGAATGAGGCCCACTTGGGCCTGTCGGACCCCTTTTGAACGAATAGGGCCCAATTGGCAAATGGGCTTCTATTGTTAAGCCCATCTTGGATAAGTCCATGGTGAGAATAAATCTATTTCTTCTAGGGAAGAAGGGCAGTAAGAACTCAGAGAAGAAATATAATTGGTATCATACGAGCTAATTAGGGCTAATTCATTCCATATTCTTATAAACCTATAGGAGCTACAGGAAGATGGAAGACAACTAGTAATACAAAAAGATGAGAGTCCTGCATTGGAAGATTTTGTTTACTCTTTGAATAGCTACTTCTTATGAAACCCCCTCTCTGTTCTGTATGGGAAAGTTTAACTATTAAATATGGTCTAATAGAGCCCCTTTTTAGATCTATTTCAGGGGATACCTATTTTATCTTTAAACTCGCTTTACCTTCTATTATATTAACATATTTACTCAACCACCAAGCTCACAAATCAACGCTTGGATGGATCTAATTTTCAGCATTGTGATGCAACGTCAGCTATACAAAAATATGTGGTTAAAAATTACACCTTAACGACTCTAGGCCCTACGCAAGCGCACGTATCAATTGTAGAATAACAAATGGCTTGAGTAAGGTATATCGATCCCACAGAGATTGAGATTGTTCACTTTAGCAATTCAAAAACACTAAATTATATTTTTAAAAATTGTTTCTTTTGGTGGTCGAAAGACCAAATTATCTAATCTTAACTAAATTAACTAAAAAACAAAGTAAATTGGTTTGTGATTCAAATGAGAGAGAAAACTAATGTTTTCATCAATCCACCACTAACTGCATAATATAGTTCATCAATGTATCAATTGTAAGAGGGCGATCCATAACTTTTTATCAGGTCGTATCGCAAATAGCTAAATACGACCCCAAAAAGGAGTACCATCAACCGGATCGTGATAACCCATCTCATGACTGACCTAACTAGTACATGCTAATTATGCTACTCTAATATACTCCTAATGCATGAAAATAAACTAAAGTATGTCTATATTAAATTGCCAAGGCACGACCTGTGTCAACCTAGCGTTTCAAGTTTCATTACCACCATTGTGTAGAAAACCATAATTAAGCATCTGAGTTCATATTCATATTGAATAATCATAGTTGCGCAAAATAATATATTCATTCCATCTAAGACAAGAATTTAGAAAAAACATAGAATTTTATATTGCAAATCAGTACGGTCTCTTAACTACTACAATCATCATAGTATGGTCAACAGTTTCCCTTATTTACAATTGAAAACAATGAAAGAACTACACTACCTGGCCAGGGTTTTGCTAGAAAACCCTAGATACCAAGTTAGTTGGCCATGGAAGATGGTGACTACATCATTGATGTAGAAACTCTCTTCATAGTCTTCTTCTCTGGATCTCTAGGTTTGAATATGGCTATCAATAACAACAAGTCTGAATGAATGAACAACCTCCAAAAACTCGCGTCTGAACTTTCCAACTCAACAGACCTAACTATGATCTATGGTCTTGTATATATAGGCAATGCCATTGAGAGACCCTTTTCAGTCTTTTCACACTAAAACTTATGAAAACAATAAATTCTCATACATATAAGTGTATATACATGTATACAGAGTGTCTGGAGTCACATGCACGTCTTCCAATTAAGCTAGGGGTGAAACAGGAAAAATCCATGAAAAACCACTAAAAAGTTGCAACACTTACGCTTCAAGCGTATGGGTCTTACGCTTCAAGCGTAGCAAGCCTACGCTTCAAGAATAGGTCCCAAGTGTACTTCCAAGCGTAGAAATGTGATTTCCAACCACATTTTGAACTGGAAGCGTAGGCAAAAACGTAGGTATTTTGTGAAAAATCATTTTTCTCCGTGAATGCACCAAAACATCCGTCTCGAACCCGCGATACTTTTTGCTGAAGATGACGGCTTCTGAAAATGTCGTTTTTGCCATTCGGGAGCCATTTTTTCTCGGACTGCCTCTTTCATTCTCCTCTTAGATAGAAATAACACACTCTTCAGTTAATTCACCAAAGTTAGCTCCATTTCTTCATTAAGCTCCTGAAACGTGTCTTAACACACAAACGCAATAAAAATACCAAATAATGGAATGAAAGAACGTAACAATAGTGAGTTAAGGGGTCAAATTGTCTAATATTTGACACCTATCACATTGGAGATATTATTATTCTTTTTGTTATTAGTGGTATATATAAGGAAGATCACCTTATTTGTGAATTCCTGAATCCTATATTTTATTTCAATAAGGCTAGCCCTTTTGGTTCTCAAATTTGGTTACGCTGCAGATGCACTCATTTATCCCTATAAATATGAAAGCTTGTTGGTGTGAAATTAGGCTATTAAAATCCCCCCTCAAATAAAAATATAAGGAAATAAAGCCAATTAGATTCTGAAAATGAATTATTTTCCTCCCTAGGTTGACTAATAATGAGGTAGTTGCGGGACAAGCGGGTGTTGAAAGAGCTAGGATAGCATTCGGTTAGGGAATCGGTGATTTCCTTTAACGTAACGAATAGGAGAGGATAAAGACTGAAGAAACAGGTCTTAGTCTACTCTACTATTAGGGAAGTAGAAGGGGGTTGCTAATGATGAAATATACGAAAAAAACCACCCATGCGACCATATTAAATAGCCTTGGAAGGGCCTAACCTTCTGGGTAAAGTTAGCTACTTGAAATCGATTCCTTGGCTCAGATAAAGGAAGAAGAACAATTTACTCTGCTGAGTAGATGGGTGGATTCCCTACATTAGCCAGCCGCTTAGATACTAAACTACACTAGCCAATTGCAACCCTAGTTGCCAAAGACTTGTGAATACTCATGTTCTTTGGTACCCTACTAAGGGTAGGTTAATCAAATCCTACGAAGAACCATGTTAAGGCTTCAGGTGAACAAATGAACTAATAGGTGAACTACTTGAATATCCCAATCAAATTGGATACTATATATATTGATATTTCCCTCGGTTTTTGCTTAATTACTGGCGTCCAGTTCACCTTTATCATCTCGATCGGGTTTATTGGGGCAGTATACTTTCTCAGAGTTAGCGGGGTTCCTTCTACCCTTAGGTGATTCTCTAGCGGCAGATAATTATCGGCCGCCACCCTCCCTACCTATAGGGTGACTTAGGAAAAGCTAGGGGTTTTGTCCTATGTTGCGCACTTAAGAAAATCAATCAAGAACAGCGATAGATAAATGTAAAGTGCAGCAGATAAATGCAAAATAAATGAAATTATTGGTCGGTCTTATGAGAAGGATAGGCTGGAACCCAAGTAAAAGAAATATAAGCTCATTTCTCTATACTTTAATGGTTCACTGGTTTGGGTACACAGGACAGCGAATGCAATAAAGCCAAATGTGTTTTCAACTCAAACCTGGTATCATACTAACTAGAGTCGTTTGGCCTACCTTCTTTATAGAATGCTTCCTGCGAAGTAGTGAAGGGAGAAGACGATTGGTTTAGCCCGGTTGAAAGCTTCCATGCCATCTTTATCAGATGAAAGAGACGGAAAGCCCTCACTTTATTGATGGGGGACATTTGTATCCCCTTATTGACTAACCAAGGTCGCACTGAGACACCAATGGAACACTCTCTTACCCCCACTGACAAGCTACTGTGCAATGATGACCGGCCCACAAGCTACTCAATTTTCTTTTCTTAGATGTTCTGGATTCTTTTCTAGATGTTACTTACTTATATATAATGTTTTCTTTCACAAGGTAGTGCATCTATATAGCATAGCTGAAGTTGTTCCCATAGCTTTACAGTAGGCTTTGCTTAGCCTATTTCTCCATCTATATTTATATATGATAATATCACCAGTGGACAGCGAACAAAAAGATGCCACACTAAGAAAAAAATCTAATCAGGAACAAGGTAGTTAAGGACAAGCCGACTAACTACTCTGACATTCTTTTTTTTTTAAATGAATATTCAGACCTTCTAAAATAGATGCCCCCCTTCTCCCAGACTAGGACACACTCGGATAGCAAATAGGATGGCCTGGAATGGGAATTCGACTTGGATGGGGTTTCCTCTCTGGGAGCCACACCCCAATCTTCCATCAGGAACCCAATGCACTCTTTTCGTTACAGTTACAAAGTAGCGAACTAATAGTGGATTTTTTTAATGACAACCGGAAAGCCCTGAAAGAAGAGTTCACGCTCGTCCTCCTCGATGTGCATGATCTTGATTGAGGTGTATCTTTGTTTCGGGCTCCCGATATGTCTGCTGCAGACAAAGCCAAAATAGAGAATCTGCATAAAATGAGTAAGGATTTAGAAAGACACCGGACAATATCCTATTCTTTTTATCATTTTCGTGCAGAATATAAAATAGGGTGGAGATCTTATGAACCAAAAAAAGGATGGGAAGATGAACCCTTCTTCAGCCTTGGTCGTTTAGGGGGAGTTCGGAATGAGGTGGCCCTATAATTCCTTTCTTGGTAGGGTGCTCACAAGAGGATACCAAGATTCATGAGGATTCGCTGATGGTTAGTATAGAAGTACTAGCTTTAATAAGAAGGGGAAACTCTGCATAAGGAGAGGGTGATCGTAGATCAATCAATCAAATATCATGCACTAAAACCTAGCAAGAAGGCGGACATGGATGACTGCAAGTCAGGATATATAGTAGGCAAAGTAAGAACTTTTCAGACTTAGGAATAAAGTGAGACCACCCATCTTAAGAAGGGGAGGAGAAGCAATCTCGATTGTTCCACTTTCCATTTCCTCTTCTTCGAGTTGACTAAAGTGGTTTACCTTTGCCCCATTCCAAAGTAATAGGATCAGCCCTTTCGGAATCTTGTATCAAAGGTTAGGGTATCGGTGATCTCCTACCTTCCCTTTTTTTGGTGCCCCTTTTGAAGTGAGGTTGTCGACGTACCCTTTCGCCTTTTTTAAGTTAAATAAGACAGAGGCAGGATCAAACCTTACGTTGTTTTAATTCAACTATTTTTATTGAATTTAAGGGAATTATTCTTTTGTTATTAATTTGATCTGGAAAAGTCTGTTTGGTAAGCGGTCTGGTCTTACTATTTATTTATTATTTATTATAATATTTATTTATGTATTATTTATTTATTATTTATTCACTTTATAATATATTTTATTATTTATATTATTAAATTATTATTTATTAATTTATATATTAATTTATAAATATATTCTATTTATTTATTATTATTTCATTATTTAATTCATTTTATTTATTCATTTTTAATTATTTAAAAATATATTTTATTAATTTAATATTAATTTATTATTATTATACTCATTTTTTATTATTAGTATGAAGTATTTATTCATTATTATATTTACTTATTATTTATTATTATATCTATTTATTATTTATTATTATTATTATTTATTTCATTTTGTTTATTATTTATTATTTTTATTATATTTTTAAATATGTTTTATGTAATTTATTATTATTATTTATTATTTAGTCCATTTTTTATTATTATTATATTTATTTATTATTATTCTATTCATTTTTTATTATTATTATGTTTTATTTAATTTATTATTTATATTATTAATTATTCATTTTTAATTATTTATAAATATATTTTATTATTTATTCATTTATTTATTAATATTATATTAATTTTTTATTATTATTAGGTATTATTTATTTCATTTATTTTATTATTTATTATTTATATTTTATTTTTAAAATATGTTTTATTTAATTTATTATTATTATTATTAATTTTTTATTATTATTTAGTCATTTTTAATTATTTATAAATATATTTTATTAATAAGACCAGACCAGACCACCAGGAACCACCTTTTTTTTTTGTCTGAAATGAGGTCATTTTGGTCTGATTTGGTCTTACTTGGTCTAACCAAAAATTTGGGACCAATGTTACCAAACACGGTCTGATCCCATAAAACGTAAGACCAAACCAGACCACCTGGGACCAGACCACCAACCAAACAGGCCTTAGTAACCTCTCTAAGATTGAAAATCCTATACCCCGACCTCCATATACAATAAGGATCTAGAGAGTATCATAGTTAATAAGATGTTAGCCATGCATAAAGCCAACTCAACAACTTTCCTCTTTGGACCTATATTTAGTGGGTCAAAAGGAAGCTTCTTTGAGTCAACGACCTGTTTGAAGGTATTATTTATTACCTCCCCACATTCACACGGGCTGGGTGTTTGATGAGTTGTGACAGATGATTCTCGAAGGTTTCCCTAGCCACCCTAAGAATTTCTCCATGATTCGTAGAGGTCAATACTAGTTTAGTTACTTCTATTAATGGATTAGGTATGGTTAAATAGCATGCCGAAAATCCTACTAATAAGCATGTAAGTAAGATGAATCTTCTATTTCGATCCAAAGGATTCTCTAGTATTATACCCAAGCCCTCCCTATACCCTGGCTCTCGATAGGCTGACTGCATCACTTTTACCCCTTCCCGCATCACTTTTACCTATTCCGTACGCTGTTTCATTGCTTGCTCCGCTCTACTTCTTGTATAAGATAATAAAGGTTCAAAGCTATATCCGATAGTCTTTACTTCTTTATTTAGTCGAGCAACCACAGGGTTCTTCCCTATTTTTAATGTATGGGAAGAAGGAGGTGTCAACTTATTTTCAGCATTCGGAAACCTTTGGCTAGAACTAACAAAATTGGGATTAGATAATGTTAAACTGAAACAGTAACAAATATTTTTTAAAATAGGTGATATGGCT
Source organism: Cornus suecica (assembly GCA_963922005.1). Lineage (NCBI taxonomy): Eukaryota > Viridiplantae > Streptophyta > Magnoliopsida > Cornales > Cornaceae > Cornus > Cornus suecica. The sequence goes on along the minus strand of OY998243.1, from coordinate 31,090,277 downwards.
ATTTTAGATTATATTTACTCGTCCCATCACAAACAAGCAAACAAGGGGGCGGCATACCAAAAAATAAATGAAAAGACCACTTACTGAATTCAAATTATCCCTCAAAATCCTAAATGAGGATTGACTCGTAATGAGGAGTAACTTAAAATCTTGAAACACTTTCCCAAGATCGCTACAGAATAGCCGAAGAGAGTACTTCAAGGTTATATATTATATATACAATTACCCCTTGAAAGAATTTCCTAGGATAGTTATAGAATACTAGACGGTGAAGCTGGAGAGTCATTCTAAAGCCTGTCAAGTAATAGGAAAAGAATAATGTCTTTTCCAATAATCCTCTCCCACAGTCTAATACAATTATTAAAATATATTTCCTCAATGAGGCCCTTTATTTTAATAATCTACTAAGGTATTATAGACTTTTATTACACTCTCATGGCAGCTAAGAGGAGATCAATAATTTCTTGATCACATATGCAATTCTTGAGTTAGGAGTTCGTTTGCAGTATATGCAGTTTCCGGTTGCAAGGTTGGGCTGGTTCGATAGCTCTGTACGAATTGTTGGTAAGGATCGCTATCGCAAGGGCGACCATGATGGCATCACTCTTTGGCATAATTATGACGGATTCTGCTGACCGATTCTGGGATACGGTCAACGTGACTCCTACAGGTTCCATGTGTCTCGGCAGCCGGGATAGGCTTACACGACTACTCAGTCAATTATTGGCCTTTCCACAAGGCCTCTCGAGAGTAGATTGAAAACGTAACTTCTTATCCCTGTCTCGTGTACAAACCTTAGCTTGACTTCATTCTTTCAAATAAGAATCATTATTCATTCTATTTCAAGTTTTCAGCTTATTACATCGGAGGGGATTTTGTGCTTTCAAGAATGCATAGGAAACTTGATTGTAGTCACATCCCTGGGCCAGAGTGTTCCCGTTTAGCTATGCAACTGAAATGACTTGGCCTTTCTTCTCGACTTCGACCGCTACTACTTTGTTTTCTAATGCGAGACAATCACACATAGCAAAGATACCTCAAATTACTGACTTGCTTGGTTAGACCAATCATATACCGAAAAAGAGGCGATGCGAACCAAGTAGGGCGCCAACTCTCATCTCTATACAATTTTACGCGGGCGATGTGAGAAAGCCAGAAAGAAAGCTTTCGAAAGGCGCAATCGGGCTATCCAGTCTTGTTTCCTTGAAAGACTAGCTCTTATACCCTTTCATCTTTCTTGAAAGCGAAGTATCCCTTCTTTCATATGCGAGTTATCTCTTTGAGAATCTTCTTGCTGTCCCTGATGCCCCTAAAGATTAAACTATACCATGAAGGGGCGAAACCTGGATACCTTGATGATACTTTGAGATAATAGAATAGTAGATCAGGGGAGTGTATTGTGGACCCTTAGTTTAGTAATTACCGCCAAACAATCTATCATCCATCGGTGAAAAACAAAATAAGTTGCGTTGATTATTCAATGATAAGATCATGGCACGAAAATACTTAAGGATTGGGGTAGCCAGGTCGGGCCGAGCGATAGACACTTCAATGAAAGAGCTCCTTTGGAGTCTTCCTTGATCTAAGAGAATAAAATAGAATCCTTCCCTGCCCTCAGTTTGCACCAGGAGCCTCCATGTTATAAGTATGAACCGATGAAACGAAGTCGAATAGGTCGTCACCTTCTTTCTCAAAGCTTGCTAAATGCGCTTTAAAAGCGCTTTTATGGTATCTTTGAGCGCAGAGCTCGTTGTCAGCAGATTCCTTCCCTACCCCAAGGATAAAGGGCCTCTTTTCAAATAATTTATTCCTTTGCTTAAGTCGTTGTACTTCTTCGCTTTGTTCCCATCCATGGGGCTTCCAATTGCTCCCCTACCATTATGGAGTTTTATTCTTAAGCCACTCGGTCTGTCGGTCTTAGTTCATATCATTTTGTACGTAGGAATGTTACTTGGGATGAATTAAGGCTTTAAGGTAATCTTTCAAAAGGGTCATCCCTACCTTTTTATCTATGTACTATGCACGGAGCTAGCATCACTCTTAGGTTCCTTGTTAGTGTTAAACCTTGATAAAATAAGGGAAGCTACATACAAGTCCCAAAGGAAAGAAGACTAACACTCATCCATTCCTTTTCGTCCTTCTGTTATCACTTGATAGATAGAATGGCTTCTAATCCATCCTTGCATCTTATTAGCCTTAAGAGCAAAGAATAAAGAAAGAATGCTTAGGAGAGCTTCCAGTCAATGAAGGAGGTAAGGTTCGGGATCCCCTCATCCCTCTCTCTCAAGCTATTTTCAAAGTCAGCTGAACAGTCTTCTATCAAGTAAGTTAGTCACTCGGAATCCATCGGCCAATTAACATTGTCGCAGATGAATAATTTTAATAACACCCTTTCTTGCTCAATTAGAAAAGAACTTACCTTATTATTAGCTCCGATCTTATTTCTTTGAAAAAAAAAGCTTTTTAGATTATCCTAAGCCTTTCTTGCCACTTTCTATATTCGACTGATGTGAACAAGGATCGGGAGAACTAGTCAAATTCTTTATTATTTGTTTGTGCGTTCATCTCTCCATCTAAGAAATGGGCTCTTCCACAAAAGATGTTTGAAGGAGAATCTTTGTTAGACGGACATTCTTCCTAGACAAGTTTGAAGCCCGGCTATAAAATTCTTTTATCACTATTCCAGATTTTACGTGAAGGCCTCTAAAAAAGGTTTGATCAGTACAGAAATGGGCCAAAGAATATCTATTGGCTGACAGCAGAATACCCTCGCTAATTGGTATTTGAATAAGGTCTTTTGCTCTCCATTTTGTAAAGTGTGAGATGAAATCAAGAAGTTATCTTCGAAGGTAGAATCAAGATATAACATCCGCAACATCGTATACTGATACAAAGACATACATACTGAGCTGTTGGGGCACCCCCTACAAGAGATACAACATAAACAAAAGATAGCAAGTCCTCGGACTATATACAGCACACACAAAAACTAATTAATTTTACAAACAAGGCCTTATGATATAATGGTTGAGATTGAAGATGAGACAAAGTGGGTGAGATCCAAGGATGGAAATGTGACAACAAAAAAGTGATGGAAGATTTAACCTACTCCCGTTACTTTACAAAAGTACTTTTAAAAGAATGACTTTACCCATTATATCCAAGTCTTCTATCATAATTACAACAATACCACTCACCATATATATATTCCCAACACTTAGTGGAAATTACAAAAATGTCCTCAAGTCACAAACTTTTCGAAATTGATTTTAATAATTTTCATTATTTACAAAAAGACAAGAATGCATAGGAAATTAGTCATGTCAAGTACATAAAACACATTAATCACATAATCACATAAACACTTAATCATTAATAAAAGTTTTAATTTAGATATGAAAATACTGGACGTTAGAACCTCGACACCTTAGAAGATTTCATCGTCGAAATCAAGACGTACCTAAAGAAGGAAACAAGTCCGGGTACTTTTCTTGAACTTCACGTTTACGCTCCAAAGTTGCCTCATCGACGCCGCAATGGTGTCATAAGATCTTGACTAACGGAATGGTTTTGCCTCGTAAAACCTGCTCTCGCGCATCCATGATCCTCCCTTGCCGATTCTCATAGGATACGTCCTCGGCAACATCGACATCCACCCAACTCAAGACATGAGATGGATCCAGCTTGTTCTTGCGAAACAGAGATACATGAAAAATATTATGAACCCCCGACAACTCTGGTTACAATGCTAAATTGTACGCCACCTCACCGATACGATCTAAAATCTCGAAATAACCAATGAACCTTGGTGAAAGCTTGCTGCTTTTTCTGAACCGCATCAAACCCTTCCAAGGTAAGACCTTTAGAACAAGGGATGCCTATTTCGATCCGCGTAGTTCTTATGTCAGCTATGTGCTTTAATCAAGTGATATCGAGAAATCCTAATCTTCTTGGTCGCCTCATGAACCATATCGGGTCCCAAAAGTGCAACATCCCCAACCTCGGCCCAACAAGTCGGTGATCGACACGGTCTATCATACAATACCTCAAAAGGTGTCATCTGAATGCTGGATTGATAATTGTTGTTGTACGTGAACTTTGCTAAATGAAGATGATCCTCCCAACTGCCTCTGAAATCAATGGCACAAGCACGAAGAATATCATATAAAATCTGGATGGTACGTTCTGACTGACCATCTGTCTGAGGATGGAAAATGGTATAAAATTGTAGATGGGTGTCCAAGACAGTCTGGAAAGCCTGACAAAATTATGATATGAACCGCGGATCCCAATCAAAAACAATAGTAACCGGAACCCCATGAAGTCTAACAACCTCTCTCACTTACAACCTACTAAGAATATCTACATTATCCGTCTTATGAATAGGTATAAAATGTGCACTATTTGTTAGTCGATCTACGATCACCCACACTGTATCCTTCTGATTCTTCATCTTCGGTAATCCTATCATAAAGTCCATTCAAACATACTCCCATTTCCACTCTGGAATCGGTAATGGGTTCAACAACCCGACAGGTCCTTAGTGCTCAAACTTAACCTACTGTTAAGTAAGACAAAGGATCACAAAATATGCAATTGGAAGGTTATCTGACAGCTCGGCATCGTCTGACTCGGACCCCCCTGCATCAGCTCCAGACTTAGGTCTATCCTCGAGGCCATGACACGGAGAGACGATGCTTTATCTTGAAGGTTATCTGCTCTTTCAAAGCTAGTTACTGGGTCTCGATACCGAGTCTCTTAATGTGGACCGTGTGGCGAAACCTCTATGGTTTGTCGGCAGTGAAGCCGAAGAAGTGACTACTCCCATTTCCCTCATTGATCACTAACATTCTTCGACACCTACTGATTCAACTAGCTGATGGGGAGGAGGAGGGCGATGAAGTAGAAATACTTTATCCGTTCTCATGGTAAGATGATTCGAATTGCTGAGGTGGCAGCAGATAAGGAGGATTCTTGGAATGATGGTGTCACTGATGAGGATGATGAGGCTACTGATGAGGAGTTGCCTCGGGCCTTTAGACAGAGAGAGACTGTGACTCTATCTCGGGAGCAGTATGACAACATGGTAGCTCGGTTGGAACGGTTATAGGCAGATGTGCAGCGAGTTATCTGTGAATAAGCCGATATCTGAGCAGAGATAACGCTTAGATTTCAGGTGATCATGGAGCGTTTAGGAGCCGGCTCCGCATCTACTTCTCAACTACCACCACCATCTTAGAGATTTAGAGAGTATCATCACAACCTGGCATAGATTTTCATTATATATATTGCCTTAGGCCAAGCTTTGAATCGATATTTTTTAGTTTGCATTTTGATTTTTTTTAATTGTGTTTTGAAACTCCATTTCCCTATGTGTTTCGAAAATTAATGAGAATGAATATTTTGTTGAAAAAGAGAAAATTATTTGTATTATTTATTTTCATTACGAGATATAAATAAATAAGTTTGGGGGAAATGTATGACTTATATAAAAACTATTTTTATAAAAACTATTATAAAAATTTGTTATTTATATTTATGTTTCACTAACTTTATAATTATTTATGTATTATTTTATAATCAATATTTAATTTACTTTTTATAAAAATCAAATTTAAAAAATATATATATTTATACTTACTATTATAAATTTTTTATGTATAATTTTTAATTAAGATATTTTTTATGTTTTATTTTATTTTTGTGGTGCATGAACTACCGAGCACCGAGTACTCGTTTAGTCCTGGAAAAATTATATATTTCTAAAAATCAAAAATCAATTTGTATAATTGATTCGATTTTCCTTTCAAAATAGGATTTTGACTGCCTTATACAATATAATATATAGTTTTAGTAAGTTGTAATAAAGAGAATGAATTTTATAAAAACAATTCCATAAATATGAAATCTTTTTCAATTATGGACAATTTTCCATTAAATCTTATTTCTTTTTCAAAATTTCCCATTCTTACAATTCCTATTATAGATTTCCGCTAGAAATTGAATCATTTCTCTCCTATAGAGGACTTGGACTCACATCTATAAATATAGGATATCTCTTCTCCATTATATTAAAATTCATCACATTATTGAGAGAGAGCTAGTGGTATGAATCCTTGTTTTTTTCAACCCATGGATTGGAAGTTACATTTCTCATTCTTGATTCAAGCTATGATTGCTAAATAGTTGGGAGGTGATTTCACACCGCCTATGGGCTCAAGGATTGTGTATGCAAAGGCTTATGATCATTGGAAGTTCATAGATTTATTTACTCATGAAGAGAAGAGTTGGTGGTGTAGTTATCAGCAATATCTGCTAAAGGAAGAGAGAGATGAGAAAGAAAGAGAAGAAGCTAGAAGTAGCTAGAATGGAATATGAGAAAAATTCATAGGAATAAGGGAATGGATGTAGAATTTATTTTCAAGCATTATTATTTTGTTTTATTGTTTTTCTCACCAAATAAGTTTATGATTTGTTTTATCTTATATTTTATTTTATTTTTAAACTTTTTTGAGTTTAATAGGATTGTAGGCCCCTAAGGTTAAATCATGTGTTCTTTTATTAATAAAATTCTATTCCCTTGAAATTATGCTTCATGTTTAATATTTTAAGTTTACTTAATAATATCTCTCTACTTGATATGACTTTGGGTATTGCATAGTATTTTATGTTTTAAATAGATCATTCAAAACAAGTTTGGGGGAGATACGAGCACAACAATGCAAAGAACGAAATTACTGTTTCAGGGCGGTAACAATTTTTTCCTTTATTTATTTTTAAACTACGAGGACATGGTTTGTCTTAAGTTTGGGGGGGGGGGGGGGGGAATTAGTTATTTGTTAATGTTTTAAGAGAATAAGAAAAATAAAAAAAATAAAAAATTTTGAAAAAATGTATTAAGTTCTTTATTCGAAATATATGATTGAGGTCAAATATGAGTTAATTTGTGTAGATGTTCTGACTAGAAAGATAGCGTGTGTACAACTACCCCACTCATAAGTATGTAATAATTTGATTAAATTAAATTTTTAAGATGTGGTCCACATGAGAGAATAAATAAGTGAAATTGAAACCGAAAATGATAGTTTTGACCTATAAACACATGCACATATTCTCTATGGGACAACTATTGACCTTTGACAATGTAGTTGAAAAAATAGATTTGTTTCATTGACAAGGTGAGAAGGGGAGTAGTAAGGAATAAAAGAAAAAATATATATGAAGAAGTAATATGGAGAAAATAAAAATATGAAAAAATAATAAAAATGCAAAAAGTAGTTCTTCGATCTGAGTAAGTGGGCCTTGGTATCACCAATATCATTGTTCGCGAAAAAAGGGAGAAACATTAATGAGCATAAATCCCATGGAATAAGCTCGGGCCCAATTTGTTGGGAATAAAAATCATCGCTGGAAAGTACAGAGACTTAAAAAGACAAACAGGGAATAAATGAAAGATATTGAAGTTGTGTCATGGCAAAGTTTGACCAATAAAGTAGAACAAGGGAGATTAGTCTACCATAGAGAATGTTCACAAAAACACGGAAGACTATGTGGATCGGTTGTAGAAATTAGCAAGTTTATTTCACTACTGTGAGGACCATTCTTTTAAATTTAATTCATGAAATTTATTATGTATGAGTGAGTGGGGATAACTTGTATGCATTTTATTCTGATGACATATTAACATTGCATGATTAATGATTATTTGATTTCATGAGCATAGAAGAATGAAGAATGAAAGAATTTATGGGTAGTATATTTAACAATCACAAGACTTCACTTGTTCACTCGGTATTGCCGAGGGGTTTAAAAGGCTTGCTACACGTGCTAAGTGGAATCGTACACCTTCACAAAAGAAAAGGTTAGTTAGTTAGTTAGTTTTAATTTATTGTACTAAAAACACAATCATCACTAATTTTGAAAATTTTCTATTGAATTGATTGCTAAGGGACTAACAATGTTGAAGTCTGAGGCTTGATATGATCAAATATAATACATTTAAGGCTCCTAATTATACATTGTTATATCTATGAGTATCATTATATTGGTATTTTTATATAATTTTCGTTTTTTAACATATTTCAAGGCATGTCATGTAAAACGAGTTTAATCGGTAAATTAACTAGATTTGTAACTCAAAATTGTTCGACAATCGAAATCATGAATAAAAGACAGATGAATGACCAAAACATAAGTCAATGATGTAAAATGAATGAAGAGAAATGAAGCCAAGAAGAGAAACGAAGCAAAAAAAAGATAAAATGTAAAATTTAAGGTGAAGAACTACCGAGTACTCGAAAGATCCTTCACCGAGTACTCGGTAAAATGAATGCGAAAGTCCGCAAACTTACACGGAGGAAGGAAACATCACCCGAGAGCTTTGTGAACTTACGCGTGTTTGCGCGTAACCCTAAATCTACCGAGTACTCGCTAGAAACTTCATTAAGTACTCGGTAAGACCAAAACCGGCCGTCCAAGTCAGCAAATTGTATATGCACCTGTGGGACCAGTTTCGACTAGAATTTACACGGAATGATCTCTAGGCTATTTTTGATGCAATATTGACTATATTTGATGAGATTATATACCATTCTTCATGATATATCACAATAATCATTCATGGCTTATTGGTGAAGCAATCATATTACTTGTTGGCCTTAAAATTTATTCTCGGACAATAAATCATATTTTGATATTAACAAAACATTTAAAGCGTGTTTAATACTAATGAATTACCGAGTTCATGTTTTCAGCAAAAGACAGGTGAACGACTCGGAAAACAAGCACGGAAAGAAAATGACTCGGAAAGCAAGCTCAGAAAAAAAGATTGAATAAAAGAGAAAAGCCGAGAAAGAAATTGAAGCGCAAAAATGGAAAATCAAATAATTCAACGGAAAAGGCGAAATTCGAAGACTCAAGACTCGGGGTAGATAGGTCCGGGATCGATCATTGTAATAAGGTAATTTTATGTGCCGATATTATCGTATAAGCTCAAGTATAAAATGAACCGAACTCAGATGGAATGAAAAACGTTTTACCGAACTTAAACGGAAATAAAATTATTTTTATTAAATGTTTTTCAAGTTATAGTCGACTAGAAGAATCATTTATATTCTCCAGTAATCGACTCAAAAAATCAGGAGCATCAAGTTTTTATCCATTTTGAAGTAGTGGACTAAAGCCCTCAAGTAGTCAACTAGAACCACCCATCTAGTTGACTAAAACCATTTGAGTCGACTAGACTACATGGAGTAGTCGACTAGAACCTCCTCTAGTCGACTAGAAGAATCAATCTAGTCAAATAAAAGCTCAAAGTAGTCAACTAGTTTGAACCTCAAATCCTGCAGTTTTTCAGAAAACATTTTCCATGTTTTGTGCATCATGTTTAATGGATTTCAAACGGCTCTTGACTTCTCTAAATCAATACTCACTTTCATAACCCAAATGTATTGATATATATATATAATGAGATATGTGTATTGTAAGCTAAGAGATTGAAAAACAAAAGAGAAAGGAGTGAAAGAAAAGCTCTCAAAATTCTGTAGAAATTTTCTCTACAAAAGCCATTGAAACCAAGGTTTGAAAATCTGATTTTCTCCAAGTTTCTTTGAAAATCAAAACCTCTAGTATCTCTTCTTATTCTCCAAATATCATTCATTGATCATATCCTTTGAGAATAAATTTCTAAAGCTATTGTAAAATCACCAAAAACACTTGATCTTATATTGATTCATCTTCCATAAAAACCTTTGGGTTTTGAGTGTTTTTGTTCTTGAGTGATTTTATTGATTACATACGAATTTGTAATCTCGATTGAGTGAAGTCCACCGATTGGTCAAGAGAGGGTTGTTCTCTTGATTGAGAGACAAGCTCGAGAGGCTTGTGTTGTAAAGGTTTGTCATTCCACCTGTGAAGGAAGGGCCATAGTGAAAGGATCGGGAAAAGTCTCAAGAAAGGGTTCTTGAGCCGAGGAGTAGGAGTTACCGAACCTCAAAAAATCACGGTGTCAATCTCTCTATCTCTCTCTCCTTATTTCATTAATTTGCATGCTATATTTACTTGAATATCTTGTATGCTAATTAGTCTTGTGATTTGTTGTTAGATAAATTGAATTGAATTTTATCACTTGACTATTGAAGAAATTGAGTATTGATTATATATTGTTCCAATTTCAAAAAGGAGTAGAAATATTTTGAACACCCTATTCACCCCCCCTCTAGGGTTAATTAGTGACTAACAATTGGTATCAGAGTCTAATCTCTATTATTTTTGGACTTAACCGTCTTAGAGAACGATCATGGCCTCATATTTAGTCGCTCACGTTGAAGGACAATCTATTATTAGACCCCCATGGTTTCATGGTTCAAACTATAGCTATTGGAATACTAGAATGATAGATTTTCTTCAAGCTATTGATTTTCATATTTGGTAAGTTATTGTTGATGGACCTTTCAGTATAACAAAAATACTAAATGGAAAAACTATCCCCAAATTGCCCAATGAATGGGATAATGATGAGCGTAGGCTTCTGTCTTTTAATGCTAAAGCTAAGGTGAATATAAATTTTGCTTTAAGTCCAAACGAATTTAATCGTGTCTCTACTTGCTCCACGACAAAAGAAATGTGGGACAAACTTGAAGTAACTTAAGAAGGTACTACTCAAGTTAGAGAATCTAAAATTGATATACTTATGCATGAATATGAATTATTTGCCACGAAGGAAGATGAAAATATCAATTTTATGATGTCTCATTTCACTAACATTTTGAATGGACTAAAGCATCTTGGTAGAATCGTTCCTAGATCTGATGCGTCACGCACAGTGCATAGAAGTCTTCTGGCTAAATGGGATGCAAAGGTAACGGCAATCAAAGAAGCTCATGATCTCAACAACATGAGTCTTAATGATATTTTCGGCTCTCTACTCACTTGGGAAATCACATTGAAATCTCATGAAGACGACATCAAGCCAAAAAAATGTATAGCTTTGCAAGCCTCTACCAAAAATGAAGCCATTGAGCCGAATGAAGAAGAAGTGGATGGGGACATTGATTTGCTCACTCAAGAATTCAAGAAATACCTTCAAAGAAAGAAATCCAATGGTGGAAAATTCATGAGGAGAATCGAATCAAAAGGCGAGCCTAAGAAAAGGGAACCTCCAACGTGTTTCAATTGTGGAAAGCCGGGACACTACAAAAGTGATTGCTTCAAGCTCGAAAAGGAGAATGAGAAAAGACCAAGCAAGATGGCTATGAATGCCACATGGGATGACTACGACTCATGTGACTCGGACGAGGAGGAAAATGATGAAGAAATGGCAAACCCTTGTGTCACGGCAAATGTTGAAGAGGTACATTTAAATTCACATTCATTAGATAAAGATAAATTATAATATGATGAACTTCTCTCTTCTTATGATGAATTACAAGATGCATTTGAAGAATTACATGATGGATTTGAAAAGTTAGCTAGAAAATATATTCTTCTTAAGAAAGCTAAATCTTCATGTAGCTCTATTACTTCCAACTTAGAAGTTTCATGCTATGACAAAAGCATAGACCTAGAAAAGGAAAATAATCGGTTAAAAAATACTATAGATGATCAAATAATGTCTTAGCTAAATTTATAAAAGGAAAGGAAAACCTTAGCATTATGTTGGGAAGACAAAGAGTCATTTGATAAATGTTGTCTAGGGTATGATGTTTTTGACAAAGATGCGATTATCTTGAAAAAGAGGAAATCATTAAGGCACACATTTACAATACAATCATCTCATGCATCCTCAAATGATCATAAACATGTTACATGTTATTATTGCAAGAAAAAAGGACATAAGACAAATGCATGTTTACTAAGGAAGAAAAAAGTGATAACAAAAATGATTTGGGTTCCAAAAGGAACCATTGCATGCTTGCATAGAAAGGAGAATGTTATACCAAAAATGATTTGGGTTCCAAAAGGAACCATTGCATCTCTCTCTAACCCTAGTGGACCCAATATAAATTGGGTACCAACAAATGTTACTTAAATTTGTTTTGTAGGTATGCTTGATGTTCTCCTTAAAGGAAATGGCTTATTGGTAGCGGATGCTCAAGGCATATGATGGGAGACTAATCAAAATACATTTATCTAAAAACTAATGAAGTAGGAAATGTAACTTTTGGATACAACTCTATTGGTATATCTTCCACTCTTTCTATAGATAGTGTGTTTTTGGTTGATGGTTTGAAGCATAACTTATTTAGCATTAGTCAAATTGTGTGACAATGGCTATGATGTTATTTTTAGGACCAATGCATGCTTAGTTAAGAAAGATGGGAATCAATTGTCAAATGCTAAAAGAAACGGAAATTTGTACTATGTTACTTTATGAATGTTTTCATTGATTGATAAATGATCATTATTCATGCATCACATTCTTTTATTTCTTGAAATTGCATGAGAAAAGTGTCACATTGATTTATAGTGAAATTATTTCAAAATGGTGATTCTTATGAAAATATCTTTTCATTGTGCTTTCAAATGTTTAAAGAATTTTGAAATGAAATGAATCTTCCTATGTGTTATAGCTTTACCAATCTTGAAAAAGGGCATATAATTTATTTTTGCTAATCAAGGGAAGTTATATTGGTTTTCTTGTCAATTCTTGATGATTGAACATGAATGATGTATATGGTTGTTTTCTATAATTCATATATGAAATGGAGTTTCATTCCTATCACTAATTTCATATTGGTTCATTGACTTGATAAATAACCATGAGCATATCTTACTACTTGAATTGACAAATGCACTTCATGATAAGGTTCTTGAATGATAAATTCAATTGAAGCATAATGGTTCTAGAAGATCATTCATTTTTGTGTTAATGTGCTTATAATGAATATTGCCCATAATTGTGCTAACACAAATGGACCCTAGAGCAAAAAGGGTACCAAAAAAAGCTATTTGAGTGTGTTTTGTAGGTGTGGATTTATTCCTTACTCAAGAACTATTGATTCTTCAATTGTGATGTCATAACTAAAAAGGGGAGATGAAATCAAGGTCTCTCACAAAATGAGTGGATAATACAAATCATCAACAAGCAACTCTAAGTAAAATGGGTGAAGCTAGCACCATGGTACACATTTTTGTATTATCCATTACTAATGTGCTTTCATTGTTGAGATTAAATATGACATACATATTAAGGGTGATTGGCTACTAGATGCATGAAATTGACTATGCTTTTGATGAACTCTTGATAATAGCTTATTTTGAAATGACTTGAATATATAAAAGAAAGTCTTGATCATGCATGATTTTTAAAGAATATAGTCATGACCATCTCTAGACCATCAAAGCTATTTCACTTGATTTTGGTTGATTACTTGAGTAGCTATGTCTTATTTTTGTTCATGGGCCTTCATGATTTTAGTGCTTTATCTAAATTCTCTTGACATGACATATTGCACATTTATTTGAGGTGTTTAATTTTGAAGTGAAATTTGGACGGACTTGGAATATATGTTTAATCAAATATGTCCTCACTAGTAAACCTCAAGAGAGCATAATTTCTTTGAATGATCTATCTAATGCAAATGAGGATAAGAAATATGTGATGAAATTCTATGCGATTAAATGATTCATCATCCTCTATTATATATCTTCTTGGTAATCATTCTAGAGATATTTGCATAAAGATTCTCATAAAAATGATATTCATGTGCTTAGCCTTTGTTGTTTGTAATTGTAACCTTGGTTGAAGCTATTTAATATATGCTTGGATCTTTATTATGAAAAGGTACTATAGGTTCCTCTTTTAGACGTTCCTCTTTGAAGGAAGCATGTTGAAAAGATGGAGATTTTGTGTTCAAATGTTGTTATCTTGAATGTTTATTGAAAATCATGATTCATGAGTTTTATGTGCGCATATCATGAAAGACATACATATTTATTGTTCTTGTATTATTATGATTTTCTCAATGATATATAAGATTTTCTATATCTTAAAATTTTATATCATTATCATACATGCATACTCTTGTATATCTTATAATGCATATTAATGTTGCAATCTATGTCTAATAATGGTGACCCAAGGTTTTGACCATTATTATTCCAAGATCTTAACCAAGAAGGATATAGATTTTTCTTTGCACATATGAATGGAATTAAATTTCTAAAAATACCACATGCCTCTTTGCATGAAATGTTTTTATCTAATGCATTCCTATATGAAAACTTTTCATGAAGTGATTCACAATGCTTTGAAATGTATAAGTTTTAGAAAATGGGTTTAAAACTATCATAAGTCGTACGTAATTTGAAAAATGATCCAAGAGGGTGTTTTGAATGGCTTTAATTGCTTTTCTTATGGATGAAGGATATTTTAGAACCTATTGATAAACATTCTTTTTGTTGTTTATCATTTATAACTTGTCACAAATTTGGTTATAAGATTCATTGGAGTATTATGTTTACCAATTTTTGATGTGTTGAGAAAAGACGTTTATCACAAACATGCAATCTATTTCAAAATGAGCATGATAGATGAATTTATTTTCTTATTGGGAAAAATACATTTAAGTGTCATGACATAATTTTCTTCTTGTGAGTTTAAATGATCTAGTGTTTGAGTGTTCTTTGTTTACATATAGTATGTTGAATACTTATGGTTTGAGCTTTAATTCAAACACACTCACTTAAACATTAAGACACTTTTCATTTGAGTCATTCACTTGATATATGTATTTGATTTATGAAAATCTATGTTGAACATATATCTTATTTGTCTATGAAAATCAAGCAAATGGTTTAGTCATCATTGATGACATGTGCTAGCATGTCCTCGTTGACTTCATGAATGCAAAGTTATGTTTGTAATTTGATAATCATCTTAAGCATATTCATGAAATGTGTGGACATTATGAGATTGTGTTACTTCAAATGATATATTATATGATCACAATTCATTTATGCAACTTGATTCTCTTCTTCTACTTAATTGTATTTACTCTTTTTAATGATGTTAAAGAAGGAGAAAATTAGTTGATGAGTATATGTTGTATGCACATTCTTAGGGGGAGTTTTGCTCCTTGGTGATAGGGGAAGAAATACCAAACTTTATACATATGACTATGTCCTTATTTTCAATCATGTGCCCATTGAATGCATTTTTACAAGCATTATTTGTATGTCAAAGAATCCTTTTCATCGTTCACGAACTAAGCATATCGAGATTAGGCATCATTTCTTACGTGATCATGTTGCTAAAGGAGACGTTGTATTGGTTTTTATTGACACTAAAAATCAATTAGCGGATATTTTCACAAAGCCTTTTTCTGGAGGATTCTCTTTTAAAATTCGTAGAGAAATTAGGTTGGCTTTGGACGTTGACGTATTAGCATGATAAATTCTTTATTCAACCATCACTTTCCACCTTTTTATGTTGCCAAAGGGGGAGAAGTAAGTTGCTTTCGTGTATCATGCTTTCGTGTATATATGTCATGTTTATGTGTGTCTCCATGCTAGTGTATGAAATTGCAAAAATATATTTACTAAGGGGGAGCATGTAATGCACACATTAAGGGGGAGTATCACTTGATACTTCACCATTTACATGTAAATACAAAATGTTTTGCCAACATCAAAAAGGGAGAGATTGTTGGCCTTGAAATTTATTCTCAGACAATAAATCCTATTTTGATATTAACAAAACATTTAAAGCGTGTTTAATACTAATGAATTACTGAGTTCATGTTTTCAGAAAAAGACAAGTGAACTGTTGGCTTTGAAATTTACTTTCGGCAAACAATTCCAAAATTGATGATAACAAACCATTGAAGAGTGTTTGATACTAATGAATTTTCGAGCTTAAGTTTTCAGCAAAAGACAGGTGAACGACTCGGAAAACAAACTCGGAAAGAAAACGACTCGGAAAGCAAGTTCGGAAAGAAAGCTTGAATTAAAGCGAAAAGCCGTAAAAGAAATTGAAGCGCAAATGGAAAATCAACGACAAAGGCGAAAGTCGAAGACTCAAGACTTTGGGTAGATAGGTCGGGAAGCGATCATTGTAACAAGGTAATTTTATGCGTCGATTTTATCGTATAAGCTCAAGTATAAAATGAACCAAATTCAAATGAAATGAAAAACGCTTTACCGAACTTAAACGGAAAGAAAAATATTTTTATTAAATGTTTTTCATGTTTGAGTCGACTAAAATGAGCCTGTGTATTTTATACTAGTCGACTAAAACAATCAGTAGCTATAGGTTTTTCATCCACATCAAAAGAGTCGACTGAAAAGAGCTTGAGTCGACTAGACTACTTCATGTAGTCGACTAGAACTCATTCTAGTCGACTAGATGGTCCAAAGTAGTCGACTAGAACTCAATCTAGTCGACTAGATGGTCCATTGTAGTCGACTATAATAGAGAAGTAGTCGACTAGAAGTTCCTCAAAACCTGCAGATTCTTCAGAAAACATTTCCCATGTTTTGTGGACTTTGTTCAATGGTATTCAAACAGCTCTTATCTTTCAAATACTATAATCATTCTTCAAAACCCTAATGCTATGCTATATATAGAATGAGATGTGTATATTTAAGATTAAGAGATTGAAATACAAGAAGAAACAAAGCTATCAAAAATTCTGCAGAAATTTTCTCTACAAAAGCCATTGAAACCAAGCTTTGAAAATATGATTTTCTCCAAGTTTCTTTGAAAATCAAAACCTCTAGTATCTCTTCTTATTCTCCAAATATCATTCATTGATCATACCCTTTGAGAATACATTTCTAGAGCTATTGTAAAATCACCAAAAACACTTGAGCTTATATTGATTTATCTTCCATAAACACCTTTGGGTTTTGAGTGTTTTTGTTATTGAGTGATTTTATTGATTACATTCGAATTTGTAATCTCGGACAAGTGAAGTCCACCGATTGTTCAAGAGAGGGTTGTTCTCTTGATTGAGGGACAAGCTCGAGAGGCTTGTGTTGTAAAGGTTTGCCATTCCACCTGTGAAGGAAGGGCCATAGTGAAAGGATCGGGAAAAGTCTCAAGAAGGGGTTCTTGAGCCGAGGAGTAGGAGTTACCGAACCTCGAAAAAATCACGGTGTCAAATCTCTCTATCTCTTTCTCTTTACTTAATTATTTTGCATGCCATAATTGCTTGAATATCTTGTATGATATCTTGTCTTGAAATTAATAGTTAGAGAAGTTCAAATTAAATCATTCACTTGCTTATTGTGATATAGTTTTTATTTGAGAGTGTTCTAATCTCGAAAAGAATTAGACCTATTTTTTGAACACCCTATTCACCCCCCCCCCCCCTCTAGGGTTAATTAGTGACTAACAATTGGTATCAGAGCCTAATCTCTATTTATTTTAGACTTAACCGTCTTAGAGAACGATCATGTCATCGAATTTAGTCACTCATATTGAAGGTCAATCAAATAATAGGCCCCCATGGTTTGATGGATCAAATTATAGCTATTGGAAAACTAGAATGATAGATTTTCTTCAAGCTATTGATTACCAAATTTGGCAAGTAGTTCTTGAAGGACCATTTGTATTAACTAAAATTGTTGATGGAAAAGCCATCCCCAAATTACCCAATGAGTGGGATAATGATGATCGTAAACTCATGTCGTACAATGCTAAAGCCAAAGTAAATTTAAATTGTGCTTTAAGTCCAAATGAATTTAATCGTGTATCTACTTGTTCAACGGCAAAAGAAATGTGGGATAAACTTGAGGTAACCTATGAAGGAACATCTCAAGTACGAGAATCCAAAATTGACATACTCATGCATGAATATGAATTATTTGCTATGAAAGATGATGAAAATGTGAATTCTATGATGTCTCGTTTTACAAATATTTTGAATGGACTAAAGCATCTTGGTAGAATTGTTCCTAGATCCGATGCGTCACGAAAAGTGCTTAGAAGCCTTCCGGAAAAATGGGATGCAAAAGTAACGGCTATCAAAGAAGCTCATGACCTCAACACCCTGAGTCTCGATGAAATTTTCAGCTCTTTACTCACTTGGGAAATAACGTTGAAAGCTCGTGAAGATGACATCAAGCCAAGAAAGGGAATAGCTTTGCAAGCCTTCACTAAAAATGAAATCAATGAGCCGAGTGAAGAAGAAGAGGATGAGGACATTGCATTGTTCACCCAAAAATTCAAGAGACATCTTCAAAGAAAAAAAGCAAACAGTGGAAGATTCATGAAGAGAATCGAACCTAAAGGCGAGACTAGCAAAAGGGAACCCCCAACGTGTTTCAATTGCGGAAAGCCGGAACACTACAAAAGTGATTGCTTCAAGCTCAAAAAGGAAAACGACAAAAGACCTAGCAAGATGGCAATGAACGTCATATGGGAGGACTATGACTCATGCAACTCGGATGAGGAGAAAAGTAGCGAGGAAACGGCAAACATTTGCCTCATGGCAAATGTAGAAGAGGTACATTTAAATTTAAGTGATTTAGATAAACTATCATATGATGAACTTCTTCTTGATTACAATGAATTGCAAGATGTGTTTGAAGAATTACATGATGAATTTGAAAAATTAGCTAGAAAATATATCCTTCTTAAGAAAGCTAAGTCTTCATGTAGTCTCACTAATTCAAACTTAGAAGTTTCTTGCAATGACAAAAGCATTGAGCTAGAAAAGGAAAATATTCGGTTGAAAAATACTATTGATGATCAAATAAATGTTTTAGCTAAATTTACAAAAGGAAAAGAGAACCTTAGTATAATGTTAGGAAGACAAAAAGGATCATTTGATAAATGTGGTCTAGGGTATGATGCTTTTGACAAGGATGCTCTAATATTGAAAAAGAGAAAATCATCTCATGCATCTTCAAATGATTATAAACATGTTACTTGCTACTATTGCAATAGAAAAGGACACAAAGCAAATGTATGCTTTCATAGAAAGAAGAAAATTATGTCAAAAATGGTTTGGGTTCCGAAAGGGACCATTGCATGCTCTCATAGAAAAGAGAATGTTGTAACGAAACAAATTTGAGTTCCAAAAGGAACTATTGCATATCTATCTAACCAAAATGAACCCAAAACAGATTGGGTACCAATAAAAGTTACTTGAACTTGTTTTGTAGGTATGCTTGAAGTCCGCATCAAAAGAAAAATGGTTTCTTGATAGCGGATGCTCAAGGCATATGACGGGAGATAAATCAAAGTTTATTTCACTAAAACCATATGAAGGAGGAAACGTAACGTTTGGAGACAACTCTAAAGGCAAAATTATAGGAATTGGCTCAATCGGTATTTCCTCTTCTCTCTCTATAGATGATGTGCTTTTAGTTGATGGTTTGAAGCATAATTTGTTTAGTATTAGTCAACTATGTGACAAGGGCTATGATGTTATATTTAGGACAAATGCATGCATAATCAAGAAAGATGGGAAGCAAATGTTCAATGCCAAAAGAAATGGAAACTTGTATACTTTGTTGCTATGTGAATTGCATGATCAAGATGTTAAATGTTTTGTCACATCTAGCGAAAATAGTTGGTTATGGCATAGACGTCTAGGACATGCTAGTATGGACCTCATTCATCGTTTATCCAAAAATGATTTAGTCAAAGGCCTCCCAAAGACTAAATTTTCGAAAGATAAAATATGTAGCGCATGTCAAGTAGGCAAGCAAGTTAAATCTTCTTTCAAGAGAAAGAAAGATATTTCCACTTCTAAACCTCTAGAGTTACTTCACATGGATCTTTTTGGTCCGGAGAGAACGGCTAGCTTAGCCGGGAAACTCTATGTACTTGTTATAGTTGATGACTACTCTAGATTTACTTGGGTTCACTTTCTTGCTCATAAAAATGAAACTCACTCCATTCTTGAAAGATTTTATAAAGTCATTCAAAATGAAAAAGATTTGAAAATCAAGAAAATTAAAAGTGATAGAGGTAGGGAGTTTGATAATCAAGACTTAGAGAAATTATGTGATGACCTAGGTGTTTCTCATAACCTCTCAGCTCCTAGAACCCCTCAACAAAATGGTGTAGTTGAAAGAAAGAATCGATCTCTACAAGAGATGGCTAGAACCATGTTAAATGAGCACAACCTTCCCTGAAGCCTTTGGGCGGAAGCGGTAAACACTGCTTTCCATATAATTAATCGTGTTATTATTCGGATGAAGTTGGGGAAAACGCCTTATGAGTTGTGGAATGGTCGAAAGCCCAATATTAGATATTTCAAAGTTTTCGGGTGTAAATGTTTTGTGTTAAATGATAAAGACAACCTTGGAAAATTCGACTCCAAATCGGATGAAGCAATTTTCTTAGGTTATTCTACAAGGAGTAAAGCATTTCGGGTTTATAACAAAAGGACTCTAACCATGGTTGAGTCTATTCATGTTGTCTTTGATGAATCACCCTCACCACCATCACCTAGAATTGACCTAGAAGAAGATGAGGTTGTTGGAATTGAGGATAATCCAAATACTCTCAATATCTCCAACTCATCATGTAGCCAAAAGGAAATAAGAGAAGTTGAGCATCAATCCAATGATGACTTGACCAACTCAATGCCTAAAGCATGGAGGATTGTTCACAATCATCCTCTTGATCAAGTCATAGGTAATCCTTCAAAAGGGGTTAGTACCAGATCTCAACTTAAAGATTTTTGTAACCACATGGCCTTTGTATCGCAAATCGAACCCAAGAACTTCCACGAAGCTCAATGTGATGATTCTTAGATCGTAGCAATGCAAGAGGAACTAAATCAATTTGAACGGAATCAAGTTTGGCGTTTAGTTCCTAGACCCGAAAATCAAACTATAATTGGCACAAAATGGGTTTTTCGAAACAAAAAGGATGAGAATGGAGTAATTATTCGAAATAAAGCAAGATTAGTAGCTCAAGGATATAATCAAGAGGAAGGCATTGACTACGATGAGACCTTTGCACCGGTAGCTAGATTAGAAGCAATTAGAATGCTTCTTGCATTTGCATCATATAGAAATTTCACTATTTATCAAATGGATGTCAAAAGTGCTTTCTTAAATGGTGTCATAGAAGAAGAAGTTTTTGTGAAGCAACCACCCGGTTTTGAAAATAATCTTTTTCCAAATCGTGTTTTCAAATTGGCTAAAGCTCTATATGGTTTAAAGCAAGCTCCTCGAGCTTGGTATGAGAGACTTAGCGGGTTTTTAACTCAAAATTGTTTTACAAGAGGGAAAATTGATAACACACTTTTTACAAAAACCATTAAGAATAATTTATTGATTGTCCAAATTTATGTTGACGACATTATTTTTGGCTCAACAAATAATTCTTTATGTAGGGAATTTGCCACAAGTATGCAAAACGAATTTGAAATGAGCATGATGGGTGAGTTGACTTTCTTCTTAAGGTTGCAAATCAAGCAAAGCTCGGATGGCTTATTCATTAGCCAATCCAAGTACACTAAAGATTTGCTAAAGCGATTTGGTATGGAGGCTACCAAACATGCCATAACTCCTATGAGTTCCTCTATTAAGATTGATAAAGATGAAAATGGTAAATGTGTTGATATTACTAATTATAGAGGCATGATCGGTAGTTTGCTTTATTTAACCGCTAGTAGACCGGATATAATGTTTAGTGTATGCTTATGTGCCCGGTTTCAATCATGTCCTAAGGAATCTCATTTGCTTGCGGTCAAACGCATTTTTCGCTACTTAAGTGGTACAATAAACTTAGGGCTTTGGTATCCACGTGGAACTTCAATTGATCTTATTAGTTATTTGGATGCTGATTTTACGGGATGTAGAATTGATCGAAAAAGCACAAGCGGCACTTGTCATTTTCTAGGACACTCACTAGTATCCTGGTAAAGTAAAAAGCAAAATTCCGTTGCATTATCTACGGCCGAAGCTGAATATGTGGCAGCCGGTAGTAGTTGCGCTCAAACTCTCTATATTAAGCAACAATTACTTGATTTCGGTCTTACTTTCTCTCACGTGCCTATTAAATGCGATAATATTAGTGCGATTTGTATTTCAAATAATCCTATTCATCACTCACGCACCAAGCATATAGAGATTAGGCATCATTTTTTACGTGATCATGTTGCTAAGGGTGACGTTGAATTGATCTTTATCGACACTAAAAATTAATTGGCGGATATTTTTACAAAACCACATGCGGACGAATCTTTTTCTAAAATTCGCCGAGAAATTGGTATGGCCATGGATTTTGATGTTTTATCTTAAACTCTGTAATAATCTTTATTTTCCATCATCTTCCACCCATTTCCCTCACCCAAATTTCTTCATTCTCACTCTCTCACATCTATATATATACACCATCATATATCTATATATCTCTATACATTTGTGCATCATCTTCTACAATGCCACCGAAGACTCGAGGCCTATTTCAAAAACGTTCACGCATTGATGGAGGCCAAAGCTCCACCAATCCACACATTCCTACGGTTGTTGATGAAGAGGAGTCGAATGAACCTCTTCTTCTTGAGGTACTTCTTCTTGATGATGATAATAGAAATAAATTCATCACTGTTTTTGATCACCATGCTCCTACACCTTGCCGTATTGTCACACAAGATTTATGCACTGAAATTCGGGCTCAAACTTTCGAGTTATTCCGAGCAATTGGTTGGGATTTTTTCGTTTCTCTTGACATTCCGGTATTTCTGCGAATTGTCAAAGCCTTCTACGCTTCTCTTGCAAATCACAAGGATAAATTACTCCATCATCTTCATTTTAATCTATGCGGTGAAGACGAGACCGTTGATGACAGCGAAATCAAGCGCATTTTCTTGCTTCCGAATGACGGTATCCGCCACTTCTCCAAGGATTGGTATAAGGCTGATGGTTTCGATTGTATTGAGGCTGTTCGGGTCATATGCGTCGACAAGGAAATTTCGCAGAATGCCGGTATTACCACTTCTATGCTACTACCCGAGGCTAGATTAATTCATAATGTTATTACTTACTCTATTCTGCCTAAAACTGGTAGTCGTAGTAGTGTTTCTCGTATGGAGGCTTTTTTGGTTTATTGCGTTTTGACAGGAACCCGAGTTGATTTAGCTTATATTTTCCGTTCCGTCATCCTCACATGTCAGTGCAAGCCATCTGGCCCGCTTTTCTTTCCTGCGCACAATACATATCTACTACAGCGGAAAGGCTTTAAATTTCCAAATGAAATATCCGAGCATCATCCTATTTTTCTTGACGCTACTCATGTCAAGCATATGCATATTCTTTCTGATGCAGAAGGAAATTTCATTTCTGAAAGTGCACCTGCTCCTCGTTCGCGTATAGCTCCTAGCGGTTCTGCATCGCGCCAGGAAGCCTCTTCCTCGGTTCCTCCGTTGGACAGTGCTTCGGCTTCTCAGGCTACTCTTCTCACCCAACTTCTTGGAGTTGTTCAAAGCAATATGGAGCTACTTAGGCAGCAGGAACAAATGCTTCAGCGCCTTGATACGACCGTAAATCAGAATACGGAAGCCATTCGATTGATCAATGAGCGCCTTGTTCTTCATGATGAGGAAATGTCTACCCGTATTACAAATCTGGCCGGGTCACTTGATGACCTCACTCTTGGACAAAGGAACCCTCGCTCAAGCACCCCTCGACGCTGACAAAAAGGGGGAGAAATTATGCTATTTGCACTATCATGTATTTCATTATTCGACATTAGCAATTTCTGTTTTTGTGTGGCTTGTTATGGTTATTTGCGACTTGTTTGCTATTTCCATGTTTTTTAGTATAAACGGCTTGTTTTAAATTGAAACATCTATGATATGCTGTTTATATTTGTTATCTCAAATGTGCGCCTATTTATATATTGTATCAAAATGCCCATTAAATTAAAAATTTCATTTTCTAAGGGGGAGCATTTAAACAAAGTAGTATGCACATATTGAGGGGGAGCATCACTTGATGTTTCGCCAAATGCCAAGCAAACACAAAATGTTTTGTCATCATCAAGGGGGAGATTGTTGGCTTTGAAATTTACTTTCGGCAAACAATTCCAAAATTGATGATAACAAACCATTGCAGAGTGTTTGATACTAATGAATTTTCGAGCTTAAGTTTTCAGCAAAAGACAAGTGAACGACTCGGAAAACAAACTCGGAAAGAAAACGACTCGGAAAGCAAGTTCGGAAAGAAAGCTTGAATTAAAGCGAAAAGCCGTAAAAGAAATTGAAGCGCAAATGGAAAATCAACGGCAAAGGCGAAAGTCGAAGACTCAAGACTTGGGGTAGATAGGTCGGGAAGCGATCATTGTAACAAGGTAATTTTATGCGTCGATTTTATCGTATAAGCTCAAGTATAAAATGAACCAAATTCAAATGAAATGAAAAACGCTTTACCGAACTTAAACGGAAAGAAAAATATTTTTATTAAATGTTTTTCATGTTTGAGTCGACTAAAATGAGCCTGTGTATTTTATACTAGTCGACTAAAACAATCAGTAGCTATAGGTTTTTCATCCACATCAAAAGAGTCGACTGAAAAGAGCTTGAGTCGACTAGACTACTTCATGTAGTCGACTAGAACTCATTCTAGTCGACTAGATGGTCCAAAGTAGTCGACTAGAACTCAATCTAATCGACTAGATGGTCCATTGTAGTCGACTACAACAGAGAAGTAGTCGACTAGAAGTTCCTCAAAACCTGCAGATTCTTCAGAAAACATTTCCCATGTTTTGTGGACTTTGTTCAATGGTATTCAAACGGCTCTTATCTTTCAAATACTATAATCATTCTTCAAAACTCTAATGCTATGCTATATATAGAATGAGATGTGTATATTGAAGATTAAGAGATTGAAATACAAGAAGAAACAAAGCTATCAAAAATTCTGCACAAATTTTCTCTACAAAATCCATTGAAACCAAGCTTTGAAAATCTGATTTTCTCCAAGTTTCTTTGAAAATCAAAACCTCTAATATCTCTTCTTATTCTCCAAATATCATTCATTGATCATACCCTTTGAGAATACATTTCTAGAGCTATTGTAAAATCACCAAAAACACTTGAGCTTATATTGATTTATCTTCCATAAACACCTTTGGGTTTTGAGTGTTTTTGTTCTTGAGTGATTTTATTGATTACATACGAATTTGTAATCTCGGACAAGTGAAGTCCACCGATTGTTCAAGAGAGGGTTGTTCTCTTGATTGAGGGACAAGCTCGAGAGGCTTGTGTTGTAAAGGTTTGTCATTCCACCTGTGAAGGAAGGGCCATAGTGAAAGGATCGGGAAAAGTCTCAAGAAGGGGTTCTTGAGCCGAGGAGTAGGAGTTACCGAACCTCGAAAAAATCACGGTGTCAAATCTCTCTATCTCTTTCTCTTTACTTAATTATTTTGCATGCCATAATTGCTTGAATATCTTGTATGATATCTTGTCTTGAAATTAATAGTTAGAGAAGTTCAAATTAAATCATTCACTTGCTTATTGTGATATAGTTTTTATTTGAGAGTGTTCTAATCTCGAAAAGAATTAGACCTATTTTTTTAACACCCTATTCACCCCCCCCCCCCCCTCTAGGGTTAATTAGTGACTAACATGAACGACTCGGAAAACAAGCATGGAAAGAAAATGACTCGGAAAGAAAGATTGAATAAAAGTGAAAAGCCGAAAAACAAATTGAAGCGCGAAAATGGAAAATCAAATAATTCAACGGCAAAGGCGAAAGTCGAAGACTCAAGACTCAACGTAGATAGGTCGGGGAGCGATCATTGTAATAAGGTAATTTTATGTGCCGATACTATCGTATAAGCACAAGTATAAAATGAACCGAACTTAAATGGAATGAAAAATATTTTACCGAATTTAAACGGAAAGAAAAATATTTTTATTAAATGTTTTTCAAGTTATATTTTTTTAGAAAAATCCTTTGTATTTTCTAGTAATCAACTAAAACAATCAGGAGCATCAAGTTTTTATCCATTTTGAAGTTGTCGACTAAAGCCCTAAAGTAGTCAACTAGAACCACTCATCTAGTCGACTAAAACCATTTGAGTCGACTAGACTACATGAAGTAGTCGACTAGAAGAATCAATCTAGTCAACTAGAACCTCAAAGTAGTCAACTAGTTTAAACCTCAAATCCTGCAGTTTTTCAGAAAACATTTTTCATGTTTTGTGCATCATGTTTAATGGATTTCAAATGGCTCTTGACTTCTCTAAATCAATTCTCACTCTCATAGCCCAATTGTACTGATATATATAGAATGAGATATGTGTATTGTAAGCTAAGAGATTGAAAAATAAAAGAGAAAGGAGTGAAAGAAAAGCTCTCAAAATTCTGTAGAAATTTTCTCTATAAAAGCCAGTGAAACCAAGCTTTGAAAATATGATTTTCTCCAAGTTTCTTTCAAAATCAAAACCTCTAGTATCTCTTCTTATTATCCAAATATCATTCATTGATCATATCCTTTGAGAATAAATTTCTAGAGCTATTGTAAAATCACCAAAAACACTTGATCTTATATTGATTCAACTTCCATAAAAACCTTTGGGTTTTGAGTGTTTTTGTTCTTGAGTGATTTTATTGATTACATACGAATTTGTAATCTCGGACAAGTGAAGTCCACCGATTGGTCAAGAGAGGGTTGTTCTCTTGATTGAGAGACAAGCTCGAGAGGCTTGTGTTATAAAGGTTTGCCATTCCACCTATGAAGGAAGGGCCATAGTGAAAGGAACGGGAAAAGTCTCAAGAAAGGGTTCTTGAGCCGAGGAGTTGGAGTTACCGAATCTTGAAAAATTACGGTGTCAATCTCTCTATCTCTCTCTCCTTATTTCATTAATTTGCATGATATATTTACTTGAATATCTTGTATGCTAATTAGTCTTGTGATTAGTTGTTAGATAAATTGAATTGAATTTATTCCCTTGACTATTGAATAAATTGAGTATTGATTATATATTTTTCCATTTTCGAGAATGAGTAGAAATATTTTGAACACCCTATTCAAACCCCCCCCCCCCCCCCCCCCCCCCCCGCCCCGCCCTTAGGGTTAAGTAGGGACTAACATTACCCAATAAATACGCCTTTTTTTCTATAAAATAGAGGGGTTTCCCTTGCAGTGAAGAGTCTTTGGTTGGGAAATAGTTTTGATATTTTGGAGCAGAGATATTGAAGAGGAAAAGATCGATAGAAGAACAACCATTGAGGGCATGTCTACATCAACGATGATGACAACCACTACCATGAATAACTAAACCGGTATATAGGGTTTTTTAAAAAAATCCTAGCCAAGTAATGTAGACTCTTTCTTATTTTCAATTATATAAGGCGAAACTGAAGGACACGTATGTGATGATTGTGTAAATGAGTGATTACGTTTGATTTTATATAAGATTCTATGTTTATTCTATATCTTGTCTTAGCTTGAATGAATGTTTTATCTTACGCAATCATGGTTATTCAATATAGGCTAGAACTTAGATGTTTAACTCATGATTTTCTACATAATTGTGGTTATTAACATGTAATCTTGATTTAGACTGATCATGCTTGAAAGGGATAACTAGTGACGTTCTTTTTATTTATGTTAGGGGAAGTAGTTTAAAGTAGATGCATATACTAGTCATGCTTGATTAGAGATGGCTTGTGCCGGTGATGGATGATTTATTCCTTTTTTAGATAGTTGATTTGCGACCCTATATCTTATTCGCATATGATAGACCGCCCTCTACAATTGAATGAATTAGAGGATATGTTATATGGTTAGTGGTGGAATTAGAAATACCCTAGATCTTTATCTCTATTGTTCACAACCAAAACCAACTATGTATCATATTTATTTGATGTTCATTAGGTATAGAAAACCAAACAAACAAATTATCCTTAATAATTTGGTTAGAATAATTATAAAAGAGTTGAAGAATCATTAGTCTATGTGGATTTGATAAACCCTATCTCATTGGTACAATATTATAAATTGATTTGTGCACTTGCGATATGTAAAATTAGGTCAACTTTGAGGGCTTATTTGCACACACTATTATCATTATCATTATCGTTATATGTTACCCAAGCCTAGTAGTAAGGGCTAAACCTAATAAGGTTATGCCAAGTTGATCACTGATATTTCATTTGCTTACCCTTCTGACATAGTCCACACACAATCCCTTTTTCCAAAACCAAGCATAGGAACTCCTTTGACAATTTTGCTCTTAGTGATTTTCGTTAAATCACGAAAATTAACATGTCCCATTCGTTGATGCCAGATTTCAACCTCATCAAGTTTAACTCTATTGCACGATAATTTATAATTAGGAATAGTGCAATAACAATTATCAGACAAACACATACCTTCCATGATGCAATTGACAGAAGAGTCAATGATTGAACACTTATTAGGAAAGAAATTGACATTATGATTGCTATCACATATCTGGTTTATACTCAATAAATTATGTAACACCCCGTGTTATTTTCCTTTTTTCCTGAAATTAATTCTAATTTAATTTCAGTAATGACGTCACTTGTTCTTGACGTATTGTTTATTCTTGGTATTTCGTACCTGTAAATTTTTCGCGTTTAGTTTTAAAGTCGACTTGACGACATTCCGATTTCTCTTTGACGACTATGCGAGTTATCGTTATCGACTACATAGTATCGTTTCGATATTTAATGTTTAGTGCTTCGATGGGATGATGACATGTTGTAATTGATCGGACTTGTTAAGTGTTCTGACGTTTGGGTTTCTACCCGGGTGTATTTATTTTAGACTATTCTATTTAATTGGTGTCCCGTGTAATTACCAGTTTGCGTAATCACACTTGGGGTTTGGTCCGTAATAAATTTGGATTTTATTATATATATATATATATATTTAAATAAATATATTATAGTGGGGGTTATTTCGTGATTATGGATAATTAGATGGTTGCTTTTGGAATTAGGTCATATATATGTGTATGTATATACAGACCTGCTCTCACGTTCACTTCACGTAACGACCTACTCCATCTTCATCCTTCTATTGACGAACGACCACAACTCTGCTTCTCTTCCATCTTCACCCTCATTGTAGACGAGAGAGAAGGAGAGAGAGAGACGATCGAGAGAGAGAGGAGTCGGGCGGAAGGGGTGACGCGATTTGTGGTTGCCGTGCATAGCAGGTGAGCTAGGGCACAGCTGGAGCAGCGACTGGACTGGGCGGAGCTCGGAAGCGCAGGGTGGAGCTGGTTCGCGCAGAGGCAATGCGCACTGTAGCAGTTCGCGCAACAGTGCAGTCTGGCCGAAACTTTGACCATTTGTTCGGTCAACATCCCGACCTCGGTTCATGCTGATTTTCGGAGGGTAGCTTCGTCTCGATGTCAGGTACGACGGGTAAATATTTCGTAATTGTTCGTTGAATGGTTTGTCGGGAAATTCGATTTGAAGTTTTGAATTTTCGTTTGGGTTAATTTAGATTTACTCAAATTAATTAATCTATTATTAATGGGCTTCATATATATCATATAAGCTGCCGAGACGGAAGTTTCGATATATTTGAAATATTTTTCAGACGACTTTGGTCGGCGGGCGTCATATTCGGGCGACGGTACTGTTCACGATGGGCCCGAAACAGCTATTCTCACTCCGGTGGGAAATTATATTTCTCACTCCGCATTATTGAAATAGTTTAGGGGTGCAAAACCCTTATTTAATTTAATATAGATATATTAAATCGTTAATTTAAATATCTATAATCCGTTTAGAATCGGAATTGGACTTAGGAATTAATTTAAGAAAATTTATTAAATTATTTCCTATGTAATTAAATAAATTCCTATATGAATCGAATAGGAATAGACGGCTTAGAATTTCCTTTGATAATTAAATGGGCTAGAGAATTTTATAAACGTGGGACATGAGAAACTTAGACGTTATTCTAGGTTTCTCTCATTAGACGTGAATTAATTGTTTAAATTATTTTACAGGCATGTCATGAGAAATTGAAATATTTTCTAAAGAATTAAAGAAAATATATATTTTGAAAACATGACTGGTATACGAAATTGTTTTCATATGATTTAATTGCTTTATTGTATTTTAAAGCATGAAAAGAGATTTTGAGACTTATATTACCATGTGGGGATTTTTATAAATATGGTGCATTACATATTTATGTTGTGATATGATTTGATTATACACCATGTCGTGTGAGCACATAGGTGTTGGTGCACGTAGTGCATAGGTTCACCATTTGCAGAGAAAGGTCATTTGGTGTGGTTTACTTCATTTCGTGTGGTACATGAGAGGGATTGTGTCAGATCATCACAACAACTGGCGAGGAGGTATCACGCCTACGGAACTAAAAAGCCGGCAAATGTGAGTTAGGAGTCCAGGTAGAGGCTATATTTTCTTGACTCAAGGGTAGTCATGGCATACGGAGTTGCAAGTTGGGCTCTCGTACAACCGTCTTCCCTGTTGAAGTGATAGAGAGAAAAATCACTTGGGAAGGGTCGGTGTGGTAACTCTACACTATGATGAGTGGACAGAGTTTGTATCCGTTACCCTTGGGAAGGGTGTGTTGTGTGTGAGTATCACGGGGAGTGTCGAGTCACATTACACTTCATACCCTTTATGTGATCTTGTTTAACATGTATATATGTTATATTACATGTGATGTTGGAGCATGTTATTTAGGAATATATTGTAAATTAAATTCATATTTTATAAATGCTCAGTTGAAAATGAATAATGTGAAACAAGACTTTAAATGTGGTAATTATTAATAAGTATAAATGAAACGTATATCTGTATACTTGTTGTTTTATACTTTAGTGCCTTTGGGGGAGGTTATTGTATTGGCATAGTGATCTTTGTGGCTAGTTGAGGCTAGTGGTGGACCGTAGGCTTGATTTTGAGTTGAGACCTTAGAGAATGTGGTTAATGGTCTTGTGATTGTGGTTAATAGTTTGGTGATTGTGGTTAGCTAGGTGACCTTGTTAGAGATTTAAGATCCGAAATTGATTTTAGTATCAGTTATGAATTGGGGCCTTCGAGAAGGCGGGTGATGAGGTTGTGAGTTGTAGTATGGACCTTTAGGTGTCTTCCACCTTTTGAGGAATGTGTTATCAACTGTAGTTGAGAGTTTGATTGGTGAGAAGAGGTTACGGTTGAGTGACTTTATTTAGTACTCGAGGTACCGTAGCTTGACAGTCTCGGTTCATGTGCTTAGTTCATTCCCCTAAGCATTCCTTGTACTGTGTTTTGTACACTAGTACGTGGTCGTTGACTTGTATGTCATTCCTAGATTCGTTGGTTACGGCGTGGTGCCGAACCTCTTCCATGTGTTGTCATTTGATTTGGTGGAGTTGGAAACGGATGGTTGTCTTCCGTGAGTCCAACGTGTTGTTCTTCCTTTATTGTCCTTTTAGGCATTATAGGAATCCGTGGAGTTGTTCATTCTTATGTGGCTGTCATTTTCTAAACCTTGAAACAAACTCTTTATATTTAAAAGGAAAAACCCATTTTTGCCTACCCCCGTGGAAATGAAAAGTTTTAACACTTATAAACTGATCTTACGATTTTATTTGAAAAGAATTTTAACTCTAAAAGCCAGTGATGGCAACTGACGGAGACCGGGGGCAAGACGGTCATTTTTACTATGTGGTTTCTTAAAGAAAAAACTATTTTATTACTTTTCTTGGGATTCTGGGATTTCGAGACTTCTTTCTTAATATCTCATCTTGTAGAGTTTTGAAAGGTGTTCCATTGTTTCACCGTTGTTTCCTATCATTTCCAGGTCTCTGTATTAGGCTTTGTGTTGTTCAGTGCACACATATAGTATTGTCTTTCACTTTCTTTATTGTTGATGTCACCACTTAGGTGATTTGTGTTGTCACACGTGTTAGGGGCATGGATACCGAGTGGATTGGTTTCTTTTGTCCGGGTGTTCTCACTAAACACTTGTGGTGTTTTAACTTTGACATTGTTGTCTCGGTTATCTGTTGGTTTAACATTGGGAAGTCTTTTCCTTCGTTCTGCTTTGGTGACCCTGAGGTGGTCGTTCTTGTGAGTTGAGTTCGTGTACTCTTAGGGATTTGATTGGGTGGTTTTCCTCGCCTATAGTGAGAGTGTTAGTGATGTGATTGACCTATTAAGGATAGTATCATGAGTTCGATATGATTTATGGTATGGTGATATGATTGAGGTGATCTAGCCTTTGAGAGGTAGATTTTCCTTAGGAATGGGATGAGGTTTGTTATATATATATATATTGTACATATATATATATAGACGATGATTGTGTTAGTATGCAAGGACGTGAGTACTTTTTCTCCTGTGTTCTCGGGGAGTGAGTTATGAGTATTACTTGGTACTAGTGGTGGATTTTGATCCTTATGGATATTAGAGGTGAGTGTGATTCCCTCTATTTGGAGTTTCTTGTTAGCGTCGTGAACGCTTGATGATTGGTTAGGTTTGACTTGGGTGTCGTGTACCTATTGTACATTGGTACTGGGAGTGTGACTCTTAGTTGTATCTTATAGGCTCATGTTGTGTATTTATATATATATGTATATATATATCCCCTATATACTCACGTACGGTAGTATATAAGCACGTACCTTGGGTTTTCGTGGCTGGGTTATGTTGTGGGCTATGTATCTCACTGGGTGGTTTAGCATTACCTAAACTATTAGAGGATGTGGTAGTTAGAGTATCCTTTCCCACTGAGCTTATTTTCTCACAGGGGTATTTCATTTACCCCCTGGTATTCCCACGCCAGGTTGCAGGAACGTGTTACAGGTTTGGAGTCGCGCTGGTGATGCGGTTACGGTTGCAGTACGACTGGTTTGAGGATGATAGGTATTTACTGTTAGCTTTTCTCCCCATTGTTATGGGATTGTTATGTATTTTCTTTTGGGAGCCAGTCTGTTGGCATATCCCTGTTGATGTATCATTTATTTCCTGTATTTATTCTTTCAGGAGGTTATTGTATTTATTTTGCACAGCTAGGTGCATTTCTTGTATTCCTATTCGAGCATTTGTGTCTCTGTTGAGTTTAGAGGGTTTGGAGGGGTTTTGGTTTCTTTCCACTACCTCGGCCCTAGTAGGATTGATGAATGTGGGGCTTGGAAGCCATTGTGATTATTGAATTGCTATTGGCAGGTTCTTGTGTTGTGGTTGTTGTCCGGATGATCCATTTGCAAACAGAACTCTGCCGGATTTTCGTTAGATTCCGTTGCTTAGTTTATTATCCGTTTGGGTATGAAATATACCATATCTATCATTAACCCATATGTTTTCACGGTTAATGATGTCTTAGTTAGTCATTCATGTTAAGGATCACATCCTGGATTCCTTGGATGTCCCTGTTCGGGAGTCTTAGGAATTTAGGAGCGTGTGTGTTGGTATTTGAGGATACTATTGAGTTCTAGTATTCTATATGGCATGGAGTATATTTTTCATTGTTACTCCATGTATCTCTTGTCATTCTTGACTCTAGTAGTCGTTTGACTTACGTCACCCTTTGGAGATTCGCTGTTTCTCTATATTAGAGTTTCGAGAATTCTAGGGGCGTGATAGAGTGTGTCATTCTTACCTTTTTTTGGGTGTTTGATGACTGAATGTCATTTGTTCCAGTTTCTTTTTACTTCCGCATTCACTCCCCTAGCTCTTAGGCTCGGGTTTCGGAGTCCTAGGAATTCGGGGCGTGACAAATTAGCTTTTAGACCTTCAACATAAAGCATATCTTCTAGTTTTGGTAGACCAGAAACCACAATGGTACATTTCCCTAGAACCTTAGACTTCTCCCCATCACCAAAAGTTAGTATCGGACCATGACAGTCCTCGAGAAATCCAAACAATGACTTATCTCTAGTCATATGCATCGAACATCCATTATCTAGATACCAAGAGCTAGAATTACAAGTTCTAAGTGCAGTATGAACTACAAGATAGTGTAGCTCACCATTTCTGAACCATGCCTTCTTCATCGTTGGAGCTTGATTTGCCAATTTTGACAAATTCTTCATCTTTTCACTCAACACTCTAATCTGATCTTGCACACAATCTCCTTGTTGAGTTATTTCCTTCACTGATTTCAAACGTTTTCCTCTTAGCTTTGAGCACAAAGGTGGAATGTAACCTCTTATTCTACAGTTGACATATAGGAACAAACCTTTAAACTTCATTTGTCAAACTCCTAGGATATCTAGAGGTAAAGGAAGGCTTCCTTTCAACAGTTCTTCTCACATGGGATTGAACATTAGGATTCTAATTCGAATTTCCTTAAGAAGAACTAGATGCTACATGAGAAACTTTTACGAATGTGGTTTTCAAAACAATGCTACATGACAGTCCCTTTGTATTTCCTCCAGATTTTCCCATACTCAACATATGATTAAGCTTAAGAGTTCCGCTAGACCATTTATGAAAAATTGAGTTAGCATCCTTCAATTCCTTTTACAAATTTTAAATTTTAGCAGATTTCTCAACTAATTCCTTCTTGAGACCATCTACTATCTTCAAAGTCTGCGTCCTTTCTTGTTCAGACTTATTCAATTCCTCAACTAATTTGGACTTTTGAGTCTGTAGGAGATTTAGAGTTTGAGAACTACTAGCTAATTCGTCTTTTAAATAATGTAATTCTTTGTCCATGCTAAGACTTTTAGTCAATAGTTTCATGTGATTTTTGTGAAGTTGTGTGGTCTTGTCAAGTAATTTGTCATAAGACTCTTGAAGCGTATCATCATGATCTTCATCACTTTCAGAACCTTCATCTCCATACATTGCCCAACTAGTAGCAACCTCTCTAACCTCCTTACTTTAAGCAGTAAACACGGTGAAATTATCATAATTATCACCAACCTCCAAGTCTGTCGCATCACTAGCTGATCCATTATCAGAGTCATCATCCCAACTGACAGCTAATCCATTGGATTTTTGCAAAGTGTTTGCACACTCTGCAGCTATGTGACCATATCCTTGACATTCAAAATATTGATGTTTTCTCTTTTTAATATCAAACTTGTCTCTTCAAGTTTGAGTCTTATTTCTATTTCTAGACTCACGCACCTTATCTCCAAATTTTTGTCCTTGGCTATTTTTTTTTTGCCTTAACAAATTTGTTAAACCTGTTAGCAAACATGACAATATCATTCAGACTGAACTCATTCTCTCCATTAAAATCAACATTGTTCTCCCTAGTGGCTTTGAAAGCTATACTCTTCTCTTTTGTGCCACTTGACTTCTTAGGAAAAAAATTTAATATCTCCATCTCGTAGGATTTTAAATTCCCTGCCAATTCTTCAACCTTAATTTCTTTAAGACTCATGACCTCTGATATGACAGTAACCTTAGATCGAAAACATTCATGTAGAAACCTAATAATTTTCTTCACTATGGTTGTCTCAGGAATGGGTTCACCTAGATTGTAACAACCTGTGACAATATCAGTTAGTCTAGCCTTAAAGTCATCAAAAACTTCATCCTCCTCCATCTTAAGATGTTCAAATTGAAAATTTAATATTTGGAGTTTGGATTGTTTAACCTTTAAAGTTCGTTCATGAGTTACCAGTAGAATATCCCAAGCTTATTTGGCAATCTCGCATGTGGAAATTCTCTTAAACTCACTACCACTTACAACATTGTATAAAGAATTCAATGCTTTGAAGTTCCAATTAGCACTGTTTGTATTAGCAGCAGTCCACTAACTCGATGGTTTTGGTTTTGATTGATTAGTCGTTGCATCCATCACAGTATGAGGTGAATATCTTAGCTCTACGGCCAGCTAAGCTAGATCATCCAACAAATTCAAAAATACTCTTATCCTCGTTTTCCAATACGTGTAATTCAAGCCATCTAACCAACGGGACCTAAATATGGATCCTTTTTCACGAGGTATCTCCAACGTCTATGTTCAAAATCGAACCCTAGGTCGTTAACCTAACACAGGGAAACCACACTTTGATACAAATTGAAATCACCTAGACGAACAATGAAAATAGCCTAAAGGGGGGTGAATAGGCTTTTTGTCAATTTTATAATCAATTAAAATTATCTAGCGAAAATTTAATTTTGATCAGTCACAAACCCTAATTCTCTAATCAGATTAAAACAATGAATCATGAATATAAATGCAAAAAATAAATCATGAGAAGACAGAGATTTTTAGGTCGAAAACTTTGGAAAAACCCCAAGTAAAAACCACGGATACGCTTGGGTATCGATGCACTATGAATTAAAGAATTTGTATAGACTCTATGAAAATAGAACTTACTGTTGGCCTTGAAATTTATTCTCGGACAATAAATCTTATTTTGATATTAAAAAAACATTTAAAGCGTGTTTGATACTAATGAATTATCTAGTTCATGTTTTCAGCAAAAGACATGTGAATGACTCGGAAAACATGCTCGGAAAGAAAGCTTTCATAAAAGTGAAAAGGCAAGAAAGAAATTGAAGCACGGAAACGGAAAATCAAATATTCAACGGAAAAGGCGAAAGTCGAAGACTCAAGACTCAGGGTAGATAAGTCGGGGTGCGATCATTGTAACAAGGTATCTTATGTGTCGATAATATCTTATAAGCTCAAGTATAAAATGAACCGAACTCAAATGAAAGGAAAAATGAGTTAAACAAGTGTTCTTCAAAGTTGTAGTCAACTAAAAGAACCATGTAGTCGACTAAACCATGATTTAGTGGACTAGACCATCTCAAGTAGTCAATTAAACCAAACAGAAGTTTAGCAAGTTCTTCATCAGTTCATTGAGTCGACTGAAACCCTTGTGTAGTCGACTAAACCACTCCATCTAGTCGACCAAGTTCTCAACTAGTCGACTAAGGCATCCCATCTAGTCGACTAAGACCTTGTCTAGTCGACTAAGAGAGTCCATCTAGTCGACTAAAGCATTGATGTAGTCGACTAAGAGCTCCATATTTTTTGCAGTTTTGACAGAAACATTTTTCCCTTTTTTGAGCAACATGTTTAAAGCTTTCAAACGGCTCTTGTCTCTTTCAATTACAATATTCATTCTCAAAACCCTAAAGCCTCCATATATAAAGAATGAGATGTATACACAAAGTTTCTAGAGAGAAAAAGAAGCCTTCATCTTCATACACAAATTTTCTGAAAAGGCCATTGAAAGCAAGCAAGCAAAAATCTGATTTTCTACAAAATCTTTGAAAATCAAAAACTCTAGTATCTCTTCTTATTCTCCAAATATTATTCATTGATATATCCTTTGAGAATACATATATAGAGCTATTGAGAAATCACCAAAAAAACTTGAGCTTATCTTGATTTATCTTCCATAAAAACCTTTAGATTTTTGAGTGTTTTTGTTCTTGAGTGATATAATTGATTACATACGAATTTGTGATATCGGGCAAGTGAAGTCCAATGATTTTTCAAGAGAGGATTTTTCTCTTGATTGAGAGACAAGCTTGTGAAGCTTGTGTTGTAAAGGTTTTGCATTCCACCTGTGAAGGAAGGGCCATAGTGAAAGGATCGGAAAAAGTCTCAAGAAGGGGTTCTTGAGCCAAGGACTAGGAGTTACGAACCTCGTAAAAATCACGGTGTCAATCTCTCTATCTCTATCTCTTTACTTCATTATGTTTCTTGCTATATTTACCTCAATATATTGTATGTTTAATTGAATCTTTCACTTGACCATTGAAGTAATTGAGAAATTGTTATAGCTTGTTCTACTTTCGAAAAGAGTTAGAAATATTTTTGAACAACCTATTCACCCCCCCCCCCCCCCCTAGGGTTAATTGGTGACTAACACTTATAACCGTTGTAATTTGTTGTTCCTCACTCGATATCAGAAAGTCTAGATCCACTCGTGTTCCACGAAGCTCTCACTCTAATTTATGTACTATGACGGCTTCGCTTCTCAATGGATCAAATAACCACGAAACCTCTTGCTTTTATCTCCGCACTCAAACGGCTCCGTTTCTCAATGGATCAAAACAACAAAGTTGTAATCAACGGTTTGTTGATTTTTAAGAATCTAGGTCATTCAATCATGCATAAAATCGTCGATGTAGAAGCACAATTAAATAAACCCTAAAACAAAAAAGAACTAGATGATGATCACTCAATGATTTTCTCTCTCTCTCTCTTATCTTGGTAGAAGGATATGAATCTGTAGAAAACTTGCAGAGATCTCTCAAAGGCTTAAAGGCTGCCACATATGTGTAGAATACCTTGGTATTTATAGACAACACTAAGGAGAAACCCTAATCTTCCCCTGTTTTTGTAATTTCACATCAAACCAAGTTAAACCCTATATTCTAATGAACATTATGTGTATGACACGTATCTCAATCTATAAAGTCACAACCACTTCAAAGGAGAACAATTCTGGGGCAAAACGGGAATTTCTAGATCTCAAAGTCGTTAGACCCCTACGCCTAGGGCGTAGGGCCAAAATGGTCGCGTCTCTTTTAGGCATAGAAACGACACTTTCTAGCCATTTTTTGTTGTTGTGGGCGTAGGTTAGGTGTAGCAAAATACTTGGAACCAACTTTGCTTGATAGATGTGTCATTTGAACCTCCTTGACTCACTTGTTAAGATTCTTGAAGTTACGGCTCATAAGAATGAATTTCTGTCCTTTTGGAGGCACTTTTTACTCAAACTTGCTTCTTCTTCAATTCTCTTGTATTTTTCACTTCTTTAGCCTTAATCTGAATTTGACGAAACTTGTTAATGCCTATTAAACCTTCCCGACTCCACAATTCACTCAACATGGTTTTGTCTAGAACATGTCAAATACAAATAATATTATAAATGTTCTTACAACTAATATTTCCCCTACCTCATATGGAGTTCAAGCAAGGTGAATCAAGAGGTTCAAGTGAGGTCAAAACAAGGTTCACCAATGATCAAAAGTTTCCAAGAATGAGCTCAAATCAATACAATTTCCCCTAAACTAGCAATATACCACAATGCAAAACAAAATTAATATGGTGTCTTTCAATGAATTTTATGAACAAAAATGATTAAGGTTACAAGAATGAAATGGAATCTCCAATAGAAAGAATCTAAGGTTCTTGAAATGAAGGTTGAAGGAAAGAATGAAGCTTACCATAACTTAGCTCAAATTAGTTTTGCAATGAAAGACTATATACAACACACACAAAAACTCATTAATTTGCCAAATAAGGCCTTATGACCTAATGGTTGAGATTAAAGATACGAGAAAGTGGGTGAGATCCAAGGGATGGAAATGTGACAACACAATAGTGATGGAAGATTTAACCTACTCCCAATACTTTACAAAAGTGTTTTACCTCCAAGTTTTCCATCATAAGTACGGATAGGTGCCGAATGTTGTCCATTTTAGGTCCCAAACTCGGTATTATTAAGTCTTATCATTCCATTACATGGTATTGTTTTCCGGTTTGCATGTCTAAGTACGTTTTAGGAGCTTAACGAAGAAAATAAGCTAACTTTGGTGAATTAACCAAGGTTGTGTTTGTTACCACTCAAAAAAAGAAGAGAAGCGAAGTTTATCAAATCAAAATGCATTTTGGAGGGTAAAACGGACATTATACAAGTCATATACTTGGATATACGTGTTCTAGAAGCAAACGGTGTCCGAAAATAGTGAAAAATGCAAAAAGTAAATTTTTGGGTTTTTGGTACGTCTACCTACGCATACAGTAGCTAAAAAGTTGCTGGAAAGTGAGTTTTTACGCTTACCTATGCATATGGGTAAGCCTAGGCATAGGCCATTTACGCCTAGGCATAGGTCGAGTGAAAAAAATTCCAGCCAACTTCAAACGACCAAAACTCGTTTAAAACAGGTCCAAATTGAGTGATTTTTGAGTATAAACTCCAGAGCTTGAAGTCAGCTTTCCAATTGGAATTGTGTAACTTGAGTTATGATCAACAGAGTGAAAGGTGACCTGCAGAAAACTGCACTACGCAAACATATGACCATGCATAGACCGTAGGCAAAGGGTGCAGGCCTGAAATCCAGTTTGACCCGAATTGAGCCGATTTGACCCGGAGTGACTTTGTGTGGAACTCCAACACTTCCAAGCACGTATAT
Source organism: Cornus suecica (assembly GCA_963922005.1). Classification (NCBI taxonomy): domain Eukaryota; kingdom Viridiplantae; phylum Streptophyta; class Magnoliopsida; order Cornales; family Cornaceae; genus Cornus; species Cornus suecica. The sequence continues at coordinate 31,050,300 of OY998243.1, read as the reverse complement.
AAGGTGTATTTACATCATATTAAGGGGGTTTGACTCATAATTGAAGAGAAACACATCAAAGAGGTTTCCTACTCCAAACGAGACAAGTCTAATGCAAGTGGGACTCTTCTCAACTTCTTCTATACATACCAAGGTCTGATTCAGATCTAGAGAGCTTCTAAATACATAATTTTTCAGAGCACTATCTCTGGAGATTTACATCTTTTAAGAAGGGACCCATTCAAGACCTAGAGATCTGGAGCGAAAGATCATGGAAGGCGTTTCTACATCAACGATGTTGATCTCCCCCACCATGAGCAACTAAACCGGTATCTAGGGTTTTGTACCTAGCCAAGGAATGTAGTTTATTTATTTGTTTCAATTGTAACGAGAGGAAACTGAAGACCACACATGTAATGATTGTGTAGATGAGTGATCATAGTTATTTAATATAAGAGGTTTTATATTTATTCTACTCTTGTCTTAGATTGAATAAATGTATTATCTCAATCAATCATGTTTATCCATATGTTTATAAGAGGTTTTATATTTATTCTACTCTCATTTTTTTCTCTACTGTTCATGACTTAATCTATCTTTACTTGTTTTATTAGTTAATTAGTTGATAACAAAAACCTAAATTCATATTTTCATAACAATTCAAGAATATTAATTTATTAGAGTTCAGAGTATCACTTAATCCCTTGCGTACGATAACCTTTCTTAAGTCGAACTATACTATAGTACTATTTGTGCACTTGCGAGAAGTAAAACTAGGTCATTGTAAGGTGATAAGTGTCAAATATTATATATTTAAACCCCTTAATTTACATCTTTTAGTTCTATAGTGATATCTTTTATTCAAGTTTTATGATATTTTTCTGTTTATCTTATTTTCTAGGTCTTCATGAAGAATTCAATCAATTCCATGCAAATTGGGTCATCAACTATGCATGAAATATATTCATCCTGACCACCCTTTACTTAAATGCCTATACATAATTATGTGTTTTGATTCTGGAAATGGCATTGGTACCATTGGAAAGTTGATTCAGAGACCTTCAATTTGAGCACAAGAATAACCTTATTTCGATTTGAAATGAAGACGTTATGGCAGTTTCAAGTCAGCTTCAAAACTGCAGAATTGTGCAGAAATCAATGCGGGTTCGGGTTTACCAAAGGGTGATGTGAATTTTACATTTTCTTGAAGATTTACTACAGTCATTGGATTATGATTTTACAAGAGTAAATCTGATCCATGTCAAGAAACAAAGGCACATGGAAGAAACAAAGGCACATGTGAAAAGAAGACAATGGGGTGGAAAGTAATGAATATTCAAACAAAAAGAAATCCAATTTCTCTTTTCTAGTTGTTATTTGATTCCATATTTTCCCTATAAATAGAGGTAGTCTTTCATTTGTAAGGGAGGAGGAATAGGAGTGAAGAGAAACATAGTGATTTATATGTTTGTAATGGAAGAGTAATTCTCTAGCTAAGGCTAGGGAATGAATTTAAAATGAAGAACCAAGTGTTTGCATATCCAAGTATTTAATGCTTCAAGGTTAGTATTATTGATAATATATGAATCTAATAATTTTTATTCAATGATTCTTTGCCTCTTTATGCCATGTATATTGAGTTCTTTGAATCAATGAATACACTTAGGTAATTACATCTAAGATTCATTATGTCATACAATGATATAAGTAATGCTCAACCCACTTTATGTGATGTTCTTGATTTCTTATGATCTTACATAGGTATAATGAATACTTTGAATGTAATTACATCTTTATAGTTCACAATTCTTATGATTCATATATAATTAATAATACTACTTATTTAATAGGATTTACTAGATCATTAGTATGTTTATTATTATTACTAATATAGGCATGATTTGTAGAGTTGTTTCATTAGCGACCACTTTCTTGCCATAGCATTTATAATGAATATATAATGATTCTATTAGTTAACTTATATAATTCATTTAGTATGTTAATTATTTATTGCTTATAGGCATGATTTGGAGAGTTGCGTTGTTAGTATGGATTATCCTACCAAGCGACCCCTTTCTTGCAATGCAAATATAATTAACATATGATGATTGTATTGGTTAATTTTTATTACTTATTTGGATATGTGGTACACTTGGTTTCGACATTGTAAAGGAATTCTCAATGCCTTAGTATTTAATTTAATTCAAGAAAACAACCAAAATCAATCAATCAAATCAATTCAAGGACAAAAATAAAATTCATTTTTCATACATCTTTCCGACTCTCCCTGAGGTTCGACACTTGGACTCACCAAGACTATATTATAACTTGACTACCTATACTTGGGTATTGTAACGTGGAACACGTTTTTATACACGTCAAGTTTTTGGCGCCGTTGTCGGGGAGACGGCGAAAGAAGAAATTTCAGTTTTGTAATAAATTTATTTTATTTTATTTTCTTTTATTTTTTTCATTTTGTTTATGATTGTTTGGACACGAAATTCTGTAGGACGTGTTGAAAGAAATCTTGTAGTGGGTACATGTTTTTGTAATCCTTTGTATTCAGGATCATCGTGTTCAATGGAGGATGATCAAAGTGTGCATGGAGATAATGAAGAACATCAAATCCCAAGAAGAGTGGAAGTTCCTCACGGTCCTCATGTCCGAACTATGAGGGATTATCTCCAACCACCGCGAAGCACTGCACCATCATGTATTATTCTTCCTCTTCATGCCAATAGTTTTTCCTTTAAGCCAGGTATGATTCAATTATTACCTAGCTTTCATGGTATGGAATCTGAAAAACCCTTATCTTCATCTAATAGAATTCGAAGAGGTATGTTCTACTTTCCGAGATCGGGGGACTACTGAAGAAGTTGTAAGGCTTAAATTGTTTCCCTTTTCTTTAAAAGACAAAGGAAAAATTGGTTAAATGCACAAAGGCCTCGCTCCATTAGATCATGGCAAGACTTACAAGCGGAATTTTTGAAAAAGTTGTTTCCAGTTCATAGAACCAATGCTTTGAGACGACAAATTTCAAAATTTTCTCCCAAAAATAATGAAACTTTTTATGAATGTTGGGAGCGTTTCAAAGAACTTTTAAATGCTTGTCCACATCATGGGTATGAGAATTAGAGTATAGTGAGTTTCTTTTATGAATCTCTACCGGCTCATATGCGCCAATTTGTCGAAACCATGTGTAATGGAGACTTTTTAAACAAAGATCCCGAGGAAGCCTTTTTGTTTTTTAACCAAATAGCCGAAAGTGCCCAAACTTGGGACACTTGTCATCTTGATGAAAGAACTAAACTTCCGGGAAGGTGTGGAATTTATCATTTAAAAAGTGATGATGATTTAGGAGCAAGAGTAATGCATTTAACTAAGAAATTGGAAGCCTTAGAGTCCAAAAATGTGAATGGGGTTAATGCAATAGGAGAAGTAGTGTGTGAAATTTGTGATGAACTTGGACATTTGACAAATGAATGTCCGACAATCCCTGCATTTAAGGAAGTCTTTAATGCTCCGGTCGAAGTCAATGCTTTCAATACTTTCAAAAAATCACATAACTCTCCTTACTCTGAGACTTACAATAGAGAATGGCGGAATCACCCCAACTTTAGTTGGAGTAATTCTAATTTTCAACAAAGTCAACCCTAACCAAGGCCACAAGCTCCTTATGTTTCACCTCCCAAAAGAGATTTGGAAGATATTCTTGCACAATTCATTCAAAAAAATGATCAAAAGTTTAACCAAATTGTGCAGTGTACCAACCAATTCATGCAACACATGCAAAAGACTGACCGAGCCATTGATGATATAAGGTCTCACATATCAAAATTAACCCCCATGCTTTCACCTCAAGAAAAAGGTAAATTTCCTGCCCAACCTCTTCCTAATCCACAAGGCCAATTTATGGTCCAAAGTGGAGAACCTTCCCAAGTCAACATGGAACATGCCAAGTCAATCTCTATCTTAAGAAGTGGAAAGGTGGTTGATAAAACTATTTCAATGGCCCAAAAGCCCGAGGAATTGGAACCTTCAAAGGAAGTTGAGAAAAAGAGCGAGAATGAGCAAGAAAATGAGGAAATTGAAAAAATAAAAAATAGTGTCACTGTTCCATTCCCACAAAGATTAAATCAATCTTTGTCAGCAAGTTCCAATGCTGAAATTCTTGAAGTCTTTAAGCAGGTAAAATTCAACATTCCATTGCTTGATGCTATCAAGCAAATCCCTTCTTATGCGAAATTTTTAAAAGACATGTGCACAACGAAGAGGAAGATGAATGTAAGAAAAAATGCTTTTATGACTGAACAAGTAAGTTCCATTTTACAAAACAAGAGACCTTTAAAATTCAAAGATCCTGGTTGTCCCATAATCTCTTGTATCATCGGGAATTGTCATATAAAAAGAGCGTTGCTTGATATTGGAGCAAGTGTAAACTTACTTCCATTTTCGGTATACGAACAATTGGGTTTGGGGGAACCTAAGGCAACTAATGTGACATTACAACTAGTCGACCGTTCAGTGAAAGTCCCTAGAGGAGTTGTGGAAGATGTTCTTGTTCAGGTGGATAAATTTTATTTTCCTGTGGATTTCATTGTGCTCGACACCCAACCAGTGTCCAACCCCTCGAGTCAAATTCCAGTGATTTTAGGAAGACCATTTCTTGCAACCTCAAATGCTGTCATCAATTGCAAAAATGGAATTGTGAAATTAACTTTTGGGAATATGACTCTTGAACTTAATGTTTTCTCCATAAGTAATCAATATAAGGAGTATAATGAGGAAGAAGTCGAGGGGGTTAACTTCATTGAAACAGTTGTGGAAGAATATTTTGAAAAGTCTTTTGTATTAGATCCATTAAAAAAATGTTTAAATGAATCTAATACTTATTTACACAACATTGACTCATTACTTGATGATCCACAGGAACAAAATATTGCAATGGGGATACACATGGTACATGAAGATATTGTCATCACAAGAGAAGAGCAAAACTTGGAACTCAAGCCATTACTGAGTGACTTGAAGTATGCCTTTTTGGGAAGCAACAATACTTACCCCGTGGTAATTTCATCCAAACTCGATGGTAAGCAAGAGGTAAGATTGATTAAAATTCTTGAAAAATATAAAAAGGCAATTGGGTGGACTTTAGCCGACCTCCAAGGTATAAGCCCTTTGGTTTATACACAAAATTTTTCTCGAGGAAGAGGCTAAAGCAACAAGGCAACCTCAAAGAAGATTAAATGCACATTTGCAAGAGGTTGTAAGAAATGAAGTTTTAAAATTACTTGATGCAAAAATCATCTACCCAATCTCAGATAGTAAATGGGTAAGTCCTACACAAGTAGTACCCAAGAAATCTGGATTAACTGTAGTAAGAAATGAGCATAATGAACTTATACCCCAAAGAGTCACTTCAGGGTGGCGAATGTGCATTGACTATAGGAAACTAAATTCTGTGACCCGGAAAGATCATTTTCCCTTGCCATTCCTAGATCAAATGCTTGAAAGGGTAGCAGGTCATAGTTTTTACTGTTTCTTAGATGGCTACTCGGGGTATAATCAAATTGAAATTGATTTATAGGATCAAGAAAACACCACTTTCACATGTCCTTTTGGAACATTTGCATATAGAAGAATGCCCTTTGGTTTGTGCAATGCACCAGCCACTTTTCAAAGGTATATGCTTAGCATTTTTAGTGACATGGTGGAACGTGATCTTGAAATTTTTATGGATGATTTTACTGTTTATGGATCCTCATTTGATAAATGTCTTACAAATCTTGAGAAAGTCTTGTGCAGGTGCATGGAGAAGAATTTAGTACTCAATTGGGAGAAATGTCACTTCATGGTGACACGTGGAATTGTGTTGGGTCATATTATATCATCAGAAGGAATTGAGGTAGACAAAGCCAAAATTGATGTCATTACCAAATTGACAATTCCAAAAACGGTAAAAGACATCCGATCCTTTCTTGGGCATGCTGGTTTCTATAGGAGGTTTATTAAGGATTTTAGTCTTATTGCAAAACCCTTATGCAACCTTCTAGCCAAAGATACACCATTTGAGTGGAATGAAAAATGTGATAAAGACTTTGTCAAACTCAAAGAAATTCTCACTACTACACCCATTATGCAATCACCAGATTGGAGCCTACCATTTGAACTAATGTGTGATGCCAGTGACTATGCTGTGGGGGCGGTACTTGGCCAAAGAAAGGAAAAGAAACCATGTGTTATATATTATGCAAGTAGAACGCTCAATGATGCTCAAATGAACTACACCACCACAGAAAAAGAGCTTCTTGCTATAGTATGTGCACTTGACAAATTCAGGTCATACCTAATTGGTTCCCCAATTGTTGTTTTCACCGATCATGCTGCACTTAAGTATCTTCTTACAAAGAAAGATTCTAAGCCAAGACTGTTAAGATGGATCCTTCTACTTCAAGAATTCAACATCCACATCAAAGACAAAAAGGGAGTAGAAAAAGTGGTGGCAGACCATTTGTCCCGCCTTACTTTTAATGAATCTTTAGAACCCTGTCCTATTAAAGATTCATTTCCATATGAGAATTTATTTTCTATTTCATCTTTACCTTGGTATGCTGATATTGTGAATTTTTTTTTTCCGAGTAAGATGCCAATATCATGGTGTGCTCAAGATCGGAGGCGATTTGTCCAAGAAGTTAAAAGGTTCTACTGGGACGAACCATACCTTTACAAGTATAGCGCCGATCAAATCATTCGACGATGCATCCCAGATGAAGAAATTGAAAGTTTGATGTCTTTTTGGCATAATGAAGCTTGTGGAGGTCATTTTTCTTCAAAGAAAACAACCGCAAAAATTCTTCAATGCGGACTTTATTGGCCTTCCATTTTCAGAGACACCCACAACTTTTGCAAAGCCTGCCCAAGATGTCAAATGCTAGGGGGAATTACAAGACGAAACATGATGCCATTGAACCCAATCTTAATCATTGAGATATTTGACTGTTGGGGCATCGATTTCATGGGACCAATCCCATCCTCACCTGGTAATTTGTATATTTTACTTGCAGTTGATTATGTTTCAAAATGGGTGGAGGCTAAAGCTTGCAAGGATAATACTCACAAAACTGTCGTGAAATTCTTAAAAGAAAATATCCTTGCAAGGTTTGGCATTCCCAAAGCAATCATTAGTGATAGAGGGTTGCACTTTTGCAATCGTACAATTGAGAAACTCATGCAAAAATATGGTGTTACACACAATGTTTTGACCGCCTACCATCCTCAAACAAATGGGCAAGCCGAATTGGCTAATAGGGAGATAAAACAAATTTTAGAAAAAACGGTAAATCCAAATCGTAAAGATTGGTCATTACGTTTAAATGATGCACTTTGGGCTTACCGTACTGCTTTTAAAACCAATCTTGGAATGTCTCCCTATCGGCTAGTTATTATAAGAGTTGTCATTTGCTTGTAGAATTAGAACATAAATCTTTTTGGGCAGCTAAAATAATGAACTTCGATTTTGTTAAGGCAGGTGAAAATCGAAAATTGCAACTCGAAGAACTGGAGGAATTAAGGAGGGATGCATATGACAATGCCAAGATATATAAGGAAAGGGCGAAAGTATTTCATGAGAAAAAGATTTTGAAATTGGGCAAAAAGTTCTTGCATATGATTCTCGTTTACATCTTTTTCTCGGAAAACTAAAATCAAAATGGAAAGGTCCCTTTTTAATCAAACATGTGTATCCATATGGCACCGTGGATGTGGAGGATCCAAGTAATGGCTTTGTTTTTAAAGTTAACGGACAACGATTGAAGTCATTCTTTGAAATTCCAACTCTGGAAGAATCCATGTCTTTAGAAGACCCAACCTATGTGTAAAAACATTGGTTGTTCTTTAGAGTGTGTGTACATTTATTGTTTTGTTTTGCAGATTTGTTTCCTCTTTTCTCATCACAGAATTGGTAAGATTTCAACATTTCATTCTCTTTATACATTGAAGACAATGTCCGTTTCAAGTTTGGGGGTAAGGTGATTATATTTTGTTTATATTTTGTTTTATTATTTTGGATTATATTTTGTTTTTATTTTGTTTTCAATTGTTTCAATTTGTGATGTTTTAAAAAAAAAAACAAATTAAAAATTTTATTAAGTTCTTCATTCGAAATATGTGCTTGAGGTCAAGTATAAGTTAATTTGTGAACATGTTATGACTAGGAAGATAGTTGTATACAATTACCCCACTCATGAGTATGTAATAGTTTGATTAAATTAATTTTTAAGATGTGGTCCACATGGGTGAATAGATGAGTGAAATTGAAACCGAGAAATATAGTTTTGACCTATAAGCACTTGCACATATTCTCTATGGGATGATTAATTTATTTTTGACTATGTAGTTGAAAAAATAATTTTGTTTCAATGATAAGGGGAAAAATCTAAAAAAAAAAAAATGAAAATGCAAAAAGTAGTTCTTCGATCTGAGTAACCGGCCCTTGGTATCACCAATATCATTGTTCGCGTAAAAAGGGGAGAAAACTAATGAGCATAAATCCCATGGAAGAAGCTCGGGCCCAGTTGGTTGGGATTAAAAAAATCCTCGCTCGAAAGTCCGGAAACTTAGAAAGACAAAAAGGGATAAAAATGCAAAAGTGATATTGAAGTTGTGTCATGGCAAAACTTGATCAATGAATTAGAAGAAGGAAGAATAGTCTACTATAGAGAATGTTCAAAAATACGGAAAACTATGTGGATCGGCTGTAGAAATTAGCAAGTTTATTTCACCACTGTGGCGACTATTCTTTTAAATTTAATTCATGAAAACTTTTATTTATGAGTGAGTGGGGATAATTTGTATGCATTTTATTCTTACGACATCATAGCATTACATAATTAATGAGTATTTGATTTCATGAGCATACAAGAATGAAGAATAAAAAAAAAACAAAGAAACAATGTTTGTGGGTACCATTTCTGTTAAACCCTCACGAGACTTCACTCGTCCTACAAGGGATGCCTAGGGGTTTAAAAGACTTATCAATTTTAATTTTACTCTTTTTAATTTATGTTGGTATTACTAGGGACAAGTAATATGTAAGTTTTGGGGTATTGATAAGTGGCAAATATTATATATTCAAACCCCTTAATTTACATATTTTAGTTCTAAAGTGATATCTTTTATTCAAGTTTTATGATATTTTTGTGTTTATCTTATTTTCTAGGTCTTCATGAAGAATTCAATCAATTCCATGCAAATTGGGTCATCAACTATGCATGAAATATATTCATCCTGACCACCCTTTACTTAAATGCCTATAAATAATTCTGTGTTTTGATTCTGGAAATGGCATTGGTACCATTGGAAAGTTGATTCATAGACCTTCAATTTGAGCACAAGAATGACCTTATTTCGATTTGAAATGAAGGTGTTATGGCAGTTTCAAGTCAGCTTCAAAACTGCAGAATTGTGCAGAAATCAATGCGGGTTCGGGTTTACCAAAGAGTGATGTGAATTTTACATTTTCTTGAAGATTTACCACATTTATTGGATTATGATTTTACAAGAGTAAATCTGATCCATGTCAAGAAACAAAGGCACATGGAAGAAACAAAGGCACATGTGAAAAAAAGACAATAGGGTGGAAAGTAATGAATATTCAAACAAAAAGAAATCCAATTTCTCTTTTCTAGTCGTAACGTCCGGTATTTTTACGGGTTAATTTAAAAAAAAAAATTATTTAAACAATTATGTGCTTATGTGCTTAATGTGTTTAATTGTTTTAGCATGCCTTACATGTTGTACGTGTTATAAAAATTGTACGTAGCATGTTTTATTTTCATTTTGAAATTAATGAAAATTATTGAGAATGATTTCGGGAAAGAAATGACTGAGGGGTAAAAGAGTAATTTCACATTTGGAACAATTAGTGGAAAATGTAGAAATTAGGGCAAGAATGGCATTTTAGTAATTAGGGAGGATGACAAGGGGTAAAAGGGTAATTAAGAGTCTTGATGGCACTCTTGTAATTAACCCCAACATTGGATGATTTTGGTCATTTCCACCTTTCATGTGGTGTCTCATTCCTAGCCCTTGATCTCATTCTCCCATCTTTGTTTTAAGCCCTTGGATCATAAGGCCTTGTTTGGTTGGCACTTAAATGGAATAATCCATTATTCTTGGTCATCCACTTGACAAGACTTTTTCTCAACCATTGGATGATTTGTTGATTTCCATCTTTTTTCTAAGCCCTTGGATGATAAGGCCTTGTTTGGCAAAATAATGAGTTTTGTGAATTGTGTAAAAGTCTTCCACTTGGCAAGACTTATTCCAAGCCATTGGATTCATTCTTTTCTTTCCTAGCTTCATTTTGGACCCTTGGATTTGAGTAGGGTTAGTGGAGAATCTCTACACTTATGAGTCTTTCTCATTTGCAAGACTTCTCTCATACACCACAAATATCTCTCTATCTCCCATAAGTTTCTTTCTCTCTTGCTCTCCCTCATTACACTCCTTCATCTTCTTCTTGTCAAATTCTCTCATCCTTATGATGAGAATTTGAAGAGGGTTTGTGCATGAAAGTGGATGTTGGTGCTCCAAGCTTTCTTTTGAGCCAAATCTTGGTAAGTAAATTCTACTCCTTTAGAATTTCTAGTTTCAAACCCTAGCTTCTATTATTGGATTCTTGTCTTCAATTTTTGGTTTATGGAGTTGTCTACTTATAACTCTTGCTTGAAACTCCATTGAAGCTTAGCTATCGGTTGGGTAGAGCTTAGTGTTGGCTTTGGAGGAGGTTGGGTGGATTCGAATCACTCTTGGAGGCATTGCTTGTTCTTGCTTGCTCTTGCTTGGAATTGAGGTAGGGGAAAATGACTTGTCTTTGTCTTTGTAAGAGGGTGTGTGCGTCTAAGTGTATATATGCCGTATATATATATACGAGTTGGTTTTGGGCAACTTAGATTATGATTTAGGCCCTTGATAATATGATATTGTGATATAAATTCATATTGTTATTTATTGATCATAAATGTGATATGAATTAATGTTGTGGTATATTGATCATAATTGTAATATTATGAGCATGTGAAAAGTTTGACATGATATATTGCCTAAAGAGAAAAAGCATATATTATGATGAAGTATGGTTGATGAAAAATCATACGTGTATATTGAGTAAATCATGTAGTGTCAAATACATGGTGTCGGAATATGTGGGTGGTGTAGTGATATGTTGGTAGTCGGGTTCGGATAAAAGCAACAACTGGCCAGGAGGTATCACGCCTACGGAACTAAAAAGCCGATCAAATGTGAGTTAGGAGTCCGGGTAGAGGCTCATGTTCTTGACTTTTGTAGTCATGGCGTACGGAGTTGCATGTTGGGCTCTCGCACAACCGTCTTCCTTGTTGAAGTGATAGAGAGAAAAATCACTTGGGAAGAGTCGGTGCGGTACTCTACAAGTAATTGGACAGAGTATGTATCCGTTAACCTGAGTTGGGCGCCGTGTGTCTCGGGGGGTGTGTCGAGTCATGGTGCATTTAGACTATAATATATATGTGAATATGATGTTATTGTGGAAGCGTGCTATAATTATAGAAAAATTATGTTGTGAGCATGTTGGGGAAACTAAATTGTGGGGTTCGATGGGGTTCCGGATTGGCGTGAGAGCCATGTGGGACAAGAGACCGACCTAGGGTTAGTGGCATGAACCTTGGTTGGGTTGAACCACTCGGACTACCGAGATGGAGGCAATGACGCTTCCTCTACTGGGCTAGTGAGCTCACCCCACGCTTTTTTTTAATTTTCAGGTGATGATCCCGTTGGGAGAGTTCCGTAGTCTCTTCGCGGACGTGTGGTTGTATGCCCGTCCTTTTGTGCATGAGACGGACCACACTTATTTTGTTGGACATTTAGTTGACAAACATGTATTCAAATGTTCATTTTGTCCATGTAAGTTGAATTTGAAAAACTATTTTACTTTAACCCGGCTAGCATGTTAGCCGAGGTGTTATTCTCAATGTACATCCCTTGGAGCGCTATGCGCGGGGATTATATTCTTTTGGGGCACTTCGGTGCCGAAACGTGGAAATATATAATTTTGAACAACTATAACATGTTCCGCCTTAGAGCGTTTAAATGTCACTCTTGAGTATTTTTACTTGGAGTTATGAATGTGAATTGGATGATTTGCCATGAAATATGAATATTAGGTGTTTAGCCGAAAACGGCGTTTTTCTAGGTTTTCAACTAACCCTTTTCGAATTGAATAGAAAAACCCGTTTTCGCCTACCCCCGTAGCCGGTAAATTTTCTTGTTTTAGAAATGGCCTTAAACTCATTTTTCAAAGATTTTGAATCTTAGAAACCGGTGATATTTAAAACGGAGACCGGGGGCAAGACGGATAACTTTACGAACTATAAATGAATATTTTTGTTCAAGGTTCATGTTGTGTTAGGATGACTTGAATCATAGATAAAATGTGCATCAATCAAATATAGGTTGGAGAAATGTTTTTAGTTGAGAATTCAATCACTTTTTGGGTCATTTTTGAAGCTTCGTATTGAAGAAGTCGACTGCCGAAGAGCCGGCAGCCGACTTCCGGAAATATGGCATTGCAGCTTCTCTTTTCCTTAAGCTTCGTCTTAGGGCAGTCGACTCTCGCCATTGGAGAGTCGACTCTCGCCATTGGGAAGTCGACTCTCGTACACGGGCAGTCTACTCTCGGACATTCAGCCTTGTTTCGACCATTTTCAGAAATTCATTTCTCCCACCTCGCACCTTCGATTTAGGTCCCGTTTATTTCTATGGGCTCTCCTATATCCAAATTATCGGAATAAAATTCTAAATGACCATTTTAACTCTAAAATGACTATCTTACCCTTGGTGAAAGAGGGGTACCTCAGCTTTAGTTTTGGGTCGGTGTTGTCTGGCACCACTTTCGAAAATTCATATCTCTTTGCTCGTGACTTCAAATTTAGTTCCGTTTGTTCGCACTGCTTGTGCTAGGTCCAAAGTTTGTAGGCGTAGTTGGAAATCACTATTTCACCCCTGATTTGACCATTTTACCCTTGGGTAAACATGGTGGGTTGAAATGTTCCGTTCCAGGTACCGAGTGTTCGGTTTACCTCTTTTCCGATCCCGTGGGATCTTTTTGGCATCTTTGAGATGTTGTAGGTCTATTCTACCTGTTTATGGGTATTTTACGACTTAAATGGATTTTTATTTCATTTCTTTTTCTTCCGCATTCACTCCCTTAGCTCTTAGGCTCGGGTTTGGAGTCCTAGGAAATTTGGGGCGTGCCAACTTGGTATCAGAGCGTGTTCTTTCTCTATGGGACGACGGGCGAGGGTTGTTATCGCTTTATGCTTCTTGTTTTCTTTTATGATACGTGTTTACGTATTAGTTCCCGTCTCTTGTACGTCGTTGGCTTATACGTGTGTCGGCATGGCTTTGTGGTTTTGTTTGGCGTACTATGATTGTACTTGTGCCTTACATGTTTAGTTGTTGTCATGTAGAGAGCATGCCGCCACGTAGAGGTCGACCGCGTGTCATTAGAGAGGGTGATGCTTCGGATCAAGTACCTCCGGTTGTGGACGAGAATGTTCCAGTACATCCGGATGTAGGGGAGCGTGTACCGGCTGCACCTTTCATGGATGGTGAGCAGTTTGCACGTGCTTTAGCGGCAGCTATGGCACAAATTCCTCAGAGGCAACATGTTGAGGACGAGGGCTCGCGTGCTCAAAGGGCTCTCCGGGAGTACTTACGTTTCGACATACCTACCTTTGTGGGCGGTCCGGATCCACTTGTAGCCGATGATTGGTTGGAGCAAATAACCAATGGATTTGATATTCTCAGGGTGGTTGATGACGAGGTACGGGTCATGATTGCGTCGTTTCGACTTACGGGCGATGCTAAGAATTGGTGGAAGTTTGTCACGAACATAAGGAACGTTCGAACTATCACATGGGCGGACTTTTGCATACTTTTCTTGGATCGGTATTTTCCACATCTTTCTAGGATGAGCATGAGGGACCGGTTCAATGAGTTGGTTCAGGGTGATTTATCTGTGACCGAGTATGAGCTTCAGTATACTAGCTTATCTCGATTTGCACCAGAGATGGTGGTGGATGATGAGGTTAAGGGCCGACGTTTCGTGAGGGGCTTGAGGGGCAATCTCAAGTCAAAGATTTCTGTGCTTACTATGCCGACGTACCGCGAGGCCGTTACAAAGGCATTGCTTGCTGAGGAGGATGCAAGAGAGGGCCGACTAGCTCGTGAGGCTAGGGAAAAGAGCTTCGGAGGTTCTTCATCTTCGGGCTTTGGGAACAAGAAGAGGCAGCGAAATAGCACTCCAACTCCGGTTGCACAGCAGCAGCAGCTACAACAGCAGCATCGGGGACAGTCTACACCTTCCTTTAGAGCATCTTCGGGTTTCACTCGTCGGGAGATTGTTTGTCATTATTGCCGACAGCCAGGGCACACGAAGCCACAATGTCCGTCTTTTCAGCAGGGACAGAGTAGTGGTCCAGTGCATAACAGGGGTTGCATCCAGTGTGGACAGCAGGGTCATATCGCCAGGAATTGTCGTCAGGGACAGAGTAGTGGCACTCCTATGAGTGGGATTGGACAGCAGTCTAGGGCTACACAGCCAGCAGGTCAGTCTGGGTATAGAGCACCACAGCAGCCAACACCATCAGCTCAGGGTTCTCAAGCTAGGACATCTGCATCGACTATCCAGCAGCCTCCACGTCCTCAGGGCCGTGCTTATGCAGTCACAGCAGCAGACAGTGTAGCCGGACCTTCTATCGTGAGAGGTACATTTCCTGTATACGGTTGTTGGGCTCATGTTCTTATTGATTCTGGAGCTTCACACTCTTTTATTGCTTCTACTTATGCATCTACTTTGGGGATACCTGTTTCATATCTTGGGGTACCTTTATGGGTAGACACGCCGATTGGGGGTAGTGCATATTTATCTAAAGTGTGTCGCAAGTGTGACATTGTGATTGCCGGACGATCATTGAGGTTCGACTTCATTCTTCTAGACATGACGGGCTTTGACGTCATCTTGGGCATGGATTGGTTATCTACCTTCCGTGCGCAGATTGATTGCTTTAGAGGTCGGGTGTCAGTGTGCACGCCTAAGGGCGAACGTTTCCACTTCTTTGGTGATCGAAACGACTCTTCTACTTCTTCCTATTGTATATGGAGTCGTGATGTTTCCGGTTTCATTTTGGCGAGTCTCTTTTCCGACGATGAGGTTTGTGGTCACGTCGAGGTACCTTATGTCGTGGGTGAGTATTGGGATGTTTTTCCCGATGACTTGACTTCCTTGCCTCCGATTCGTGAGGTGGAGTTTGCTATTGATCTTGTACCGGGTACCGATGCTATTTCCATGGCACCGTACCGAATGGCACCGGCGGAGTTAAAAGAATTGAAGGAGCAACTTGACGATCTCAAGGCGAAGGGTTTTATTCGGCCTAGTGTTTCCGATTGGGGTGCTCCAGTTCTTTTCGCTAAGAAAAAGGATGGTTCACTACGGTTGTGCATTGATTATCGTAGATTGAATCGGGTGACGATCAAGAACAAATATCCATTACCACGGATTGACGACTTGTTCGATCAACTCAAGGGATCTAAGTTTTTCTCCAAGATTGACTTGAGGTCCGGTTATCATCAATTACGGGTTAGGGATATTGATATTCCGAAGACCGCGTTTCGCACTCGGTATGGGCACTTTGAGTTTCTTGTGATGCCTTTTGGTGTGACTAATGCACCGGCGACATTCATGGGTCTCATGAATCGTATCTTCCACGAGTTCTTGGATAGATTTGTAGTGGTGTTCATTGATGATATTCTAGTGTACTCTACTACAGAAAGTGATCACGAGATTCATCTTAGGACCGTTCTTCAAATCCTAAGAGAGCACCGATTGTATGCTAAGTATAGTAAATGTGAGTTTTGGCTTCAAGAGGTTAGATTTTTGGGGCATGTTGTTTCCGGAGGCGGCATTTCAGTTGATCCTTCGAAGATAGAGGCGGTTATGAGTTGGAAGAGACCGAGTAGCGTTTTCGAGGTTCGTAGTTTCCTTGGTTTAGCGGGTTACTATCGACGATTTGTGAAGGACTTTTCTCGTTTGGCGGTTCCTATGACTCGCCTCACGCGAAAAGGTGTCAAGTTCGTGTGGGATGACAAGTGTGAAGAGGCATTCATTGAGTTGAGGACACGTTTGACTACGGCTCCGGTGTTGATTATTCCCGAACGCGGCATCGGGTAGGTGATCTATTGTGATGCTTCTCACGAGGGACTAGGATGTGTACTCATGCAATCCGAGAGAGTTGTGGCTTATGGGTCTCGACAGTTGAAGACTCACGAGCGGAATTATCCTACGCATGACTTAGAGCTTGCAGCGGTTCTTTTTGCCCTTAAGGGGTGGCGGCACTACTTGTACGATGAGAGATTTGAGGTCTTCTCCGATCACAAGAGTTTGCAGTATATCTTTACGCAACGGGACTTGAACTTGCGGCAGCGTCGATGGGTCGAGTACATGGAGGACTATGACTTTGCACTCCAGTATCACCCCGGGAAGGCTAATGTGGTGGCGGATGCGTTGAGTCGCAAGTCACATGCATCGTTGGCTAGCATCTTTATTCGTGAGTGGCGAATGATGGATGAAGTCGCATAGTTGGATCTTCAGTTCTGTGATAGTGGGGATTCAGTGGTGACTTTGTTTAGCATGGTGGCACAACCTTCACTTGTGAGTCGTGTGATTGAGGCTCAGGGGCGCGATGACAGCATTACTTCGGTTCGCACTCGTATTGCTAGTGGCGAGGTTGTTGATGATTGGGTTTTGCACTCCGACGGAGGTTATCGTTTTAGGGGTTTACTCTATGTACCGCAGACTTACCGTGAGGAGGTTTTGCGAGAGTTTCATAGTTCCAGGCTTGCAGTTCACCCAGGTGGCACGAAGATGTATCATAATCTTCGGCGTCATTATTGGTGGCAGGGGATGAAGAAATCAGTTGCAGATTTTTTGAGCCGATGTCTTACTTATCAGCAGGTTAAGGTTGAGCACCGAGGACCTGCTGGGTTATTGAATCCGCTACCGATTCCTGAGTGGAAATGGGAGCATATTTGCATGGACTTCGTGACAGGGTTACCAAAGACGAAGAATCAGAAAGATGAAGTGTGGGTGATCGTTGATCGATTGACGAAGACTGCACATTTTCTACCTATCCGTGAGATGGATAATGTAGAGGTTCTTAGTAGGCTGTACGTGAAGGAGATTGTCAAGCTTCACGGGGTTCCGGTGACTATTGTTTCGGATCGAGATCCGCGATTCACGTCACGATTTTGGGAGGCTTTTCAGAAAGTCCTGGATACGCAGTTACGCTTCAGCACCGCTTTTCATCCTCAGACAGACGGTCAGTCAGAGCGTACCATTCAGATCCTTGAGGATATACTTCGTGCCTGTGCTATTGATTTCAGAGGCAGTTGGGAGGATCATCTTCATTTGGCGGAGTTCGCGTACAACAACAGTTATCAGTCCAGTATTCAGATGGCACCTTTTGAGGCGTTGTACGGTAGACCGTGTCGTTCACCGACTTGTTGGGCCGAGGTTGGTGATGTTGCACTTTTGGGACCCGATATGGTTCATGAGGCGACCGAGAAGATTAGGATTGCTCGACAGCATTTGGTTACAGCACAGAGCCGACAGAAGAGTTATGCGGATCGGCGTAGGCGTCCTTTGTTCTTTGAGGTCGGAGATCATGTGTTTCTAAAGGTCTCACCTCGCAAGGGCTTGATGCGATTCGGGAAGAGCGGAAAGCTTTCTCCACGTTTTATTGGGCCTTTCGAGATACTTGATCGTGTTGGCGAGGTGGCATACCGTTTAGCGTTACCACCGGATTTATCACGGGTTCATAATGTTTTTCATGTCTCTATGCTTCGCAAGTACGAGCCGGATCCTTCTCATGTATTGAGTTGGGTTGATGTCGATGTTGCCGAGGACGTGTCCTACGAGGAGCGACCGGTGAGGATCTTGGATGCTCGAGAGCAAGTTTTGCGAGGCAAAACTATTCCTTTAGTTAAGGTCTTGTGGCACCATCGCGGAGTCGAGGAGGCGACTTGGGAGCGTGAGCGTGAAGTACGGGAAAAATACCCGGACTTGTTTTCTCCTATAGGTACGTCTTGATTTCGGGGACGAAATCTCCTAAGGTGTGGAGGTTGTAACGTCCGGTATTTTTACGGGTTAATTTAAAAAAAAATTTATTTAAACAATTATGTGCTTATGTGCTTAATGTGTTTAATTGTTTTAGCATGCCTTACATGTTGTACGTGTTATAAAAATTGTACGTAGCATGTTTTATTTTCATTTTGAAATTAATGAAAATTATTGAGAATGATTTCGGGAAAGAAATGACTGAGGGGTAAAAGAGTAATTTCACATTTGGAACAATTAGTGGAAAATGTAGAAATTAGGGCAAGAATGGCATTTTAGTAATTAGGGAGGATGACAAGGGGTAAAAGGGTAATTAAGAGTCTTGATGGCTCTCTTGTAATTAACCCCAACATTGGATGATTTTGGTCATTTCCACCTTTCATGTGGTGTCTCATTCCTAGCCCTTGATCTCATTCTCCCATCTTTGTTTTAAGCCCTTGGATCATAAGGCCTTGTTTGGTTGGCACTTAAATGGAATAATCCATTATTCTTGGTCATCCACTTGACAAGACTTTTTCTCAACCATTGGATGATTTGTTGATTTCCATCTTTTTTCTAAGCCCTTGGATGATAAGGCCTTGTTTGGCAAAATAATGAGTTTTGTGAATTGTGTAAAAGTCTTCCACTTGGCAAGACTTATTCCAAGCCATTGGATTCATTCTTTTCTTTCCTAGCTTCATTTTGGACCCTTGGATTTGAGTAGGGTTAGTGGAGAATCTCTACACTTATGAGTCTTTCTCATTTGCAAGACTTCTCTCATACACCACAAATATCTCTCTATCTCCCATAAGTTTCTTTCTCTCTTGCTCTCCCTCATTACACTCCTTCATCTTCTTCTTGTCAAATTCTCTCATCCTTATGATGAGAATTTGAAGAGGGTTTGTGCATGAAAGTGGATGTTGGTGCTCCAAGCTTTCTTTTGAGCCAAATCTTGGTAAGTAAATTCTACTCCTTTAGAATTTCTAGTTTCAAACCCTAGCTTCTATTATTGGATTCTTGTCTTCAATTTTTGGTTTATGGAGTTGTCTACTTATAACTCTTGCTTGAAACTCCATTGAAGCTTAGCTATCGGTTGGGTAGAGCTTAGTGTTGGCTTTGGAGGAGGTTGGGTGGATTCGAATCACTCTTGGAGGCATTGCTTGTTCTTGCTTGCTCTTGCTTGGAATTGAGGTAGGGGAAAATGACTTGTCTTTGTCTTTGTAAGAGGGTGTGTGCGTCTAAGTGTATATATGCCGTATATATATATACGAGTTGGTTTTGGGCAACTTAGATTATGATTTAGGCCCTTGATAATATGATATTGTGATATAAATTCATATTGTTATTTATTGATCATAAATGTGATATGAATTAATGTTGTGGTATATTGATCATAATTGTAATATTATGAGCATGTGAAAAGTTTGACATGATATATTGCCTAAAGAGAAAAAGCATATATTATGATGAAGTATGGTTGATGAAAAATCATACGTGTATATTGAGTAAGTCATGTAGTGTCAAATACATGGTGTCGGAATATGTGGGTGGTGTAGTGATATGTTGGTAGTCGGGTTCGGATAAAAGCAACAACTGGCCAGGAGGTATCACGCCTACGGAACTAAAAAGCCGATCAAATGTGAGTTAGGAGTCCGGGTAGAGGCTCATGTTCTTGACTTTTGTAGTCATGGCGTACGGAGTTGCATGTTGGGCTCTCGCACAACCGTCTTCCTTGTTGAAGTGATAGAGAGAAAAATCACTTGGGAAGAGTCGGTGCGGTACTCTACAAGTAATTGGACAGAGTATGTATCCGTTAACCTGAGTTGGGCGCCGTGTGTCTCGGGGGGTGTGTCGAGTCATGGTGCATTTAGACTATAATATATATGTGAATATGATGTTATTGTGGAAGCGTGCTATAATTATAGAAAAATTATGTTGTGAGCATGTTGGGGAAACTAAATTGTGGGGTTCGATGGGGTTCCGGATTGGCGTGAGAGCCATGTGGGACAAGAGACCGACCTAGGGTTAGTGGCATGATCCTTGGTTGGGTTGAACCACTCGGACTACCGAGATGGAGGCAATGACGCTTCCTCTACTGGGCTAGTGAGCTCACCCCACGCTTTTTTTTAATTTTCAGGTGATGATCCCGTTGGGAGAGTTCCGTAGTCTCTTCGCGGACGTGTGGTTGTATGCCCGTCCTTTTGTGCATGAGACGGACCACACTTATTTTGTTGGACATTTAGTTGACAAACATGTATTCAAATGTTCATTTTGTCCATGTAAGTTGAATTTGAAAAACTATTTTACTTTAACCCGGCTAGCATGTTAGCCGAGGTGTTATTCTCAATGTACATCCCTTGGAGCGCTATGCGCGGGGATTATATTCTTTTGGGGCACTTCGGTGCCGAAACGTGGAAATATATAATTTTGAACAACTATAACATGTTCCGCCTTAGAGCGTTTAAATGTCACTCTTGAGTATTTTTACTTGGAGTTATGAATGTGAATTGGATGATTTGCCATGAAATATGAATATTAGGTGTTTAGCCGAAAACGGCGTTTTTCTAGGTTTTCAACTAACCCTTTTCGAATTGAATAGAAAAACCCGTTTTCGCCTACCCCCGTAGCCGGTAAATTTTCTTGTTTTAGAAATGGCCTTAAACTCATTTTTCAAAGATTTTGAATCTTAGAAACCGGTGATATTTAAAACGGAGACCGGGGGCAAGACGGATAACTTTACGAACTATAAATGAATATTTTTGTTCAAGGTTCATGTTGTGTTAGGATGACTTGAATCATAGATAAAATGTGCATCAATCAAATATAGGTTGGAGAAATGTTTTTAGTTGAGAATTCAATCACTTTTTGGGTCATTTTTGAAGCTTCGTATTGAAGAAGTCGACTGCCGAAGAGCCGGCAGCCGACTTCCGGAAATATGGCATTGCAGCTTCTCTTTTCCTTAAGCTTCGTCTTAGGGCAGTCGACTCTCGCCATTGGAGAGTCGACTCTCGCCATTGGGAAGTCGACTCTCGTACACGGGCAGTCTACTCTCGGACATTCAGCCTTGTTTCGACCATTTTCAGAAATTCATTTCTCCCACCTCGCACCTTCGATTTAGGTCCCGTTTATTTCTATGGGCTCTCCTATATCCAAATTATCGGAATAAAATTCTAAATGACCAGTTTAACTCTAAAATGACTATCTTACCCTTGGTGAAAGAGGGGTACCTCAGCTTTAGTTTTGGGTCGGTGTTGTCTGGCACCACTTTCGAAAATTCATATCTCTTTGCTCGTGACTTCAAATTTAGTTCCGTTTGTTCGCACTGCTTGTGCTAGGTCCAAAGTTTGTAGGCGTAGTTGGAAATCACTATTTCACCCCTGATTTGACCATTTTACCCTTGGGTAAACATGGTGGGTTGAAATGTTCCGTTCCAGGTACCGAGTGTTCGGTTTACCTCTTTTCCGATCCCGTGGGATCTTTTTGGCATCTTTGAGATGTTGTAGGTCTATTCTACCTGTTTATGGGTATTTTACGACTTAAATGGATTTTTATTTCATTTCTTTTTCTTCCGCATTCACTCCCTTAGCTCTTAGGCTCGGGTTTGGAGTCCTAGGAATTTTGGGGCGTGACACTAGTTGTTATTTGATTCCATATTTTCCCTATAAATAGAGGTAGTCTTTCATTTGTAAGGGAGGAGGAATAGGAGTGAAGAGAAACATAGTGATTTATATATTTGTAATGGAAGAGTAATTCTCTAGCTAAGGCTAAGGAATGAATTTAAAATGAAGAACCAAGTGTTTGCATATCCAAGTATTTAATGCTTCAAGGTTAGTATTATTGATAATATATGAATCTAATAATTTTTTTTCAATGATTTTTTGCCTCTTTATGCCATGTATATTGAGTTCTTTGAATCAATGAATACACTTAGGTAATTACATCTAAGATTCATTATGTCATACAATGATATAAGTAATGCTCAACCCACTTTATGTGGTGTTCTTGATTTCTTATGATCTTACATAGGTATAATGAATACTTTGAATGTAATTACATCTTTATAGTTCACAATTCTTATGATTCATATATAATTAATAATACTACTTATTTAATGGGATTTACTAGATCATTAGTATGTTTATTATTATTGCTAATATATGCATGATTTGTAGAGTTGTTTCATTAGCGATCACTTTCTTGCCATAGCATTTATAATGAACATATAATGATTCTATTAGTTAACTTATATAATTCATTTAGTATGTTAATTATTTATTGTTTATAGGCATGATTTGGAGAGTTGCGTTGTTAGTATGGATTATCCTACCAAGCGACCCCTTTCTTGCAATGCAAATATAATTAACATATGATGATTGTATTGGTTAATTTTTATTACTTATTTGGATATGTGGTACACTTGGTTTCGACATTGTAAAGGAATTCTCAATGTCTTAGTATTTAATTTAATTCAAGAAAACAACCAAAATCAATCAATCAAATCAATTCAAGGACAAAAATAAAATTCATTTTTCATACATCTTTCCGACTCTCCCTGAGGTTCGACACTTGGACTCACCAAGACTATATTATAACTTGACTACCTATACTTGGGTATTGTAACGTGGAACACATTTCTAGACACGTCATAAGGGTCTGTTTTTAAATACTATTTTTAACCCTAGTTTGACCGCATCAATTACAACAATGTCACTCACCATATATATATGTCCAACACTTAGTAAAAATCTCTACAATCTCCACTATCTCTACACTAGTGGAAATTACAAAAACGCCCTCAAGTCACAAACTTTCTTAAATTAGTTTTAACAATTTTCATTATTTACAAAAGAAAAATACAACATGAAATTTATGAATTTAATTAACAAGTAAAACACATAAGTCATGTCAAGCACATGAAACACAATAAACACATAATCATATAAACATTTAATCATTAATAAAAAATTTAATTTAGACACAAAAAATATCAGACGTTACAACAACACTAGGCAAACATACCGTGAATAACATGTGTGCAAAACAATTAACAGGAATAATCAAATAAATGATCATAAGAATAATAACAACATTAACATGCATAATGATTATAACAATGTAATATCTTTAAAAGTAAACATAACCATCAACCATGGAAATGTGATGCGTCATCAGTTGTATAAAAATATGTGGTTAAAAATAACACATTAACGACTTTAGCTTTTACCCTACGCAAGCGCACATATCAATTATAGAATAGCAAATGGATTAAGTAAGGGATATTGATCCTACAGAGACTGAGATTGTTCACTTTAGCAATATAAAAACACTGAATTATATTTCTGAAAATTGTTTGTTTTGGGTGGTCAAAGACCAAATTATCTATTTTAACTAAATTAACTAAAAAGTAAAGTAAATTGGATGTTATTCAGATGAGAGAGAAAATTAGGGTTTTCATCACTCCACCACTAATCGCATAATATAGTTCGTTAATGTATTAATTGTAAAAGGAAGATCCATAACTGTGAATCAGGTCATACCACAAATAGCTAAATACGACC